>JXTC01000028.1:1212026-1288788 GCA_002914845.1 Trema orientale | reverse complement strand
GAGTCAAACACGGTGCATCAAGATATGAGGGAGTCTTTCTTGTTTAAGTCATTGGTGTTTGTACTTTAAAAATTTCTACTAATATGTTTCTTTCTCTAGGCGTGGCCCCATAAAGTAGGTTATTGAAAAATAGTCGAACCATGTAAAAATCTCTGGTGTCATTTATTTTCTTTTAGTTTCGTTATTATGATTGTTTTGCTTATAGCACACGTTTAATACTTCATTGTTGCAACAATAACAATACGACTAACTGTTGCAACAACAGTGGAATTCCTCTAACTGTTGTAACAACAACAACAACTAATTTTTATATTTGTTTATTTCTAAAAATAAATCAAAAAATTGGTATACCTGCAATCTTGGATCTTTCATATCTTTTTAAAATTAATTAACTTGATGGATAAATTTGTCAATTCCTATTTTTTCTTTTTAATTTTCTCCGATCCTTCCAATTTAGGAGGATGAATTTTTATGGATTTGGAGGGAGACCTTCTCCCTCATTCTCTCCTTCCTACTAAATACAAGATTGGAACTCTCCTTTTATCCCTCTCCCTCCACCCCTCTCCATCCCTCCAAAAATCCCCTCTACCAAATATAGCCTAAGTGACAATCACACCAAAGGACCATAAAATCCTCTATATCAAATCTAAAGAATTGGCTATTATCTTGCCAATTAATAATAATAAAATTTAAAATCAAAATTAAATCTTCTACATTCAGAATAATAAGAATTTCCAACACTCACATGTAATTTACCATAGTGCTCTTGACCCATTACAACTCTAAACACGATATTCACCAATTTGCATCCAAATTTTGGCATTGTAATCACAACGAAAAGGAAAATATCAAAAAGGGAAATATCAAAACCCGCAAAGTATCGATCAATTTGACTTGACTCTCATCGCCATTTGAAGTTGTCTCGAAGATCGTCAACGATCCTTGAAGCATATCTAGCTATTCAAAAACCCCAACCAATTCCAATCTCCATAAAAAAATCAAACTCAAACCAAAATGAAAGTGAAAATGAAAACTGATATGTGTATATATATATATATATATATATATATATATGATTCATGTTTCAATAGAGATATTAAATGAGTTGGGCCGCCCATTTGGCAAGAGGGCACGACACGACACAACGTGATTTTAGGTTGTGCCAAGCACGGTATGAGGTATTACACCGTACTGGACTTTAGTTTTTGGGTACTATAGGCTGACACGACATAACATAACCTTAGGCACGAGCACGACATGATCCAAAAAGCACAACTTTGAATAATTTAAAAAGTATTTATTTTTATTTGTTATATTATTTATATCTACAAATATTGTGTCTTTTTTAGTTTTTTCTCATTAATAAACTCACTTTTCCTGTTCTTTCTTTTAAAAATAATTTTGCATTAGTGATTTTTAACCGAATATTTTCTTTTCAAATAATTATGGGTATATATTACATATTTTGATTACTATTTTAAATCAATATAGTATTTTTTTAATTAAATATTTTTAAAACATTCATAAAATATTGACTGTCACAACAATTTAATAGGTCGATCAAAAATGGGCAGAAAGATACACTAGTACGTTTGGCATACTACATTCGGCACGATAAGGACCTAATACAAACAAGAGCATGGAACGAGATGTGCCTATGCCTGTGGGCCGGGCTGAGTCTAGAATTTTGAAACTTGAGCCAGCATGAGTACGACACGATGTTTTATTGAGCCGTGCTAAGTACGACACGAGGTACGAGCATGCATATCTTTCACAGGCCGGGTCGGCACGATACGACCTATTTGACATCTCTATGTTTCAATGGAGATTTTTATTTTTGCTCCATTGATGGGTATTTTTATTTGGACTATTAAATTTTTGATCATATGGTTATAATGATATTAATAATTTTATCAAAAAAAGAAAAATCTAATTAATACGTATATAAATATAGAAAGTTATTTATAACTTAAAAAATTGGCAATCTATATATGACCTATTGTTGGAATTTTTTTTCCAATCTCTTTTCTATTGTTTTTTCTTCTTTTCATTCTATTGTAGATTTTTATTAAAAAATATTAAAAAAATAACTAATTGTGGATATATACAGATATTTTTTTTATGAAAAACTAATTGTATATATTAAATTTTTTATTGAAAAACTATTTTTTCTTTTTTATAATTTTAAAACTAACATTATATATTCCCTCGGAAAAAAAACTAATGTTATGTATATTCTTAAAAAAAAAAAAACAACTAATCGTTAATATAAAGCTATTAAATACTAATTTTTTTATCAAAAAGTTTTCCTTAAAAAAAAACTATTCCTTCTTTTTTATAATTTCAGAACTAACGTTATACCCTTTCAAAACAAACTAGAGTTATGTACATCCCATATTAAAAAAAAAAAAAAGAACTAACATTATTTATATTCTCAAAAAAATTATTTATTCCTATTAGTAGCATAATACGTTCAGATTAAATACAATTTAAAAAATTAAACTTATAAGTCAAATTTAAAAAAGAAAAGAAATAAAAAAAAAAGAAATATATTTAAATGAAATATTAATTAATCGAATAATGAAAATAGATGAAATTACTTGCTATTGTAGGTCATATTCAATTTGATCAATCTTACTCATCCATAGAGCAAAAATAAAAATCTTTATTGAAATATCGCCCTATATGAAATAACCATCGCATTTTGGATTTTATGGAACTGATACAATTCTGGATCTCTCAATGAAGGTATCACACCACAATATATCGAAGAATGTATCAAACCAGCCTGAAAGCTAGTTCTAGGGTTTCATTCCCCATTGATCGATAGAGGTTTCTATCGATCCAATCCTAGCGTTTCATTCCCCATTCACAAGGAAGGGAGATTACATGAAATTAGAAGCGTAATTGGGACTGAGTATTAGAAATGTCAATTTAGATATAACTATAATAGATTCTGTAGAGAGAAAGCAGGGGAGTTAAAATTGAGAAAGGCAGTCGAAAATTGGGAGAGAGAAATGCGAAAAGCAGGAAAAGGTGAATAAGAGGGTTTTGTATGTAATCAGTATACTGTTATTTATTTAGGCGAATTTTTGTTTCTGTCGTAGATATATGGCATAATTTTTGTCTCATACAACTTTGTTTCTGCTTGTCATGTAATATTGATTAAATAATAGTAGCCAAATACAAAAATTAATGGGTCACTAATTCTCCTAACTTATTAGTGGCGAAATTTATTTTCGATTTTGCTACAAATATTAAAATATCAGCTACCATTTCTCCAAATCCTCACTAATAAAATTTGTCCATTTATTATTATCAGTGACCAATTATTTTGGCCACAAGTATTTTACTACATTATTCCAACCTCATGTTGAATGTTAGTGACCATTTTTATAACTTTTGCCGTAAATAATAAGCATTAGCGACGACTTTGGTTTTGCTGCTAATAAACTTCGCCGCAAAAGAGTTATTTTTTGTAGTACAACAAAAATAAAATAAAATAAAATAAAGATAACGACTGGTAAAAAGACTACGTTCTGATGCCTCAGATACGTCAAGAGGCGAAGGAAGATACAATATTACAAACCAGTAACATCATACGTATGCGAATCAACTTGAGGGAGTGACTGATGATCCAAGTATTTCAATATATCTCCCACCCTGGTGATAGCCTAGCTAGCGCTACTATACTTTAGCCAAGTATCCAATTTTGGCCCAAGAAAGCTTCGAGAATAGCTATGATCAATTCGAATGAGGTCAATGGTTTAAGGGCCCGTTTGGCACAGCTTTCAAAGATCTTTTAGGGCTCAAAAGATCTTTTAAGAGTGTTTGGATGAATTTTTAGAAGATCTTTTTATACCCAAAAGATCTTTTTAAAGAAGCATGGACCTACCATCTTTTTTAGGAAGATCTTTTTATACTTTTACTTCAAGAAGTAAAAGCTATCCCAAACTGGCCATAAATATTGCAGAAAGACCAAATTTCATGCATGTTCTTTTTGAAAGAACGGTTTTTTTTCTTGTATTGATTCTGAAAAATTAGATACAACTTATAGGACTTATAGTTACTAAATATACAATCATAATTATCTCCTAATTAATTACAAATATACAATCGTAATATTTTGTAATTAATTCTAATTGATTTACAAAATATTTCAACACTCTCCCTCAAGTTGGTGCGTAGATATCTATCATGCCCAATTTGTCCACAAATTTTGAAAGTATGCGACTTAAGACCGATTTGGTGAGAATATCTGCCAATTGTTCTTCTGATCAAATTTCCAGTAATTCTAGACTTCTTTTTTCCAATTTCTCTTTGATAAAAAACCGATCAATTTTGACATGCTTTGTTTGATCATGATAAATCGGATTATGAGCCATATCACAAGCAGACTTGTTATCACAGTACAACTATATTGGTTTATTTGATAAATAATCCAAATTCTGAAGGAGAAGATTTAGCCACAAACCTTCACAAACTCTAAGAGCTATCTTCCTAAGTTCTGCTTCACCACTTGAGCGAGCAACGACACTCTGTTTCTTGCTCCTCCAAGTAACGAGATTGCCACCTACAAAGGTAAAATATCCTGAAGTAGATCGCATGTTAAATTTATCTTCAGCCCAGTCTGGATCAATGTATACCTCGATAGTTTGTTCCTTTGTTTTCCTAGAGAACAGAATTTCTTTTCCTGGAGCTGATTTCAAGTATCTCAAAATTCGTATGATTACATTCATATGCTGCTCACCTAGATTATGCATAAATTGACTGACGATGCTTAAAGCATATGTAAGATCTGTTCTTGTGTGTGTTAAGTACATCAATCTACCAACAAGTCTTTAGTATCATCCTTTGTCAGCTGGAACTTGATCAGCTTTAATATGTAATTTCAATCCTTCCTCAATTGGTTTGTTTACTGGTTGCTATGCTGACATACCATTTTCTTCCAAAAGATCCAAAGCATATTTCTTTTGAGATAAGAAAATACTTTTCTGACATCGAGATACTTCAATTCCCAGAAAGTACTTTAAGAAGCCTAAGTCTTTCATTTCAAATTCTTTGGACAAAAATTCTTGTAACCTTTCTTTCAACTGGATTATTACCTGTTATAACCATGTCATCAACATAAATAATAAGTGCGGTAATATTACCATTTTTTTTTCAAGAATAGAGTGTGATCTAAATTGCTCTGATGATAACTAAATGCTACCATAGATTTTATAAATCTTCTAAACTAGGCCCTGGGAGATTGCTTCAGACTATACAATGATTTCTTTAATTTATACAGCTTCTGTCTTTGCTTTTCTATCACCATGCACCCTGGAGAAAGATCCATGTAGACTTTTTCAGATAGTTTCTCATGCAAAAAAGTATTCTTCACATCAAACTGCTGTAGTGGCCATCCAAAATTTGCAGGTAAGGATAACAAGACCCGGACCGTGTTGATTTTTGCTACAGGCGCGAAAGTTTCAGTGTAGTCAATTTAATGAGTTTGGGTATATCTCTCTTCCATCAATCTTGCTTTTAAGTGTTCAATTATACTATCAGCTTTGTACTTTACAGAAAAGATCCATCGACACCCAACTGATTTCTTTCCTATAGGAAGATCAACAAGATCCCATGTCTGGTTCTTTTGTAAGGATGCCATATCTTTATTAATTGCGGCTTTCCACCTTGGGTCAGTTAAGGCTTTCTGCACACTGTTAGAATAGATACAGTAGATAATTGATTTACAAATGACTGATTTATTTTTGACAATTGATGTGCAGACACATAATGGCTCATGGGATATCTTACTTTACTAAACAATGCAGGTTCATAAGTTGGTTTTGGAATACCTCTTGTGTGACACTATGGTAACTGTCTCTTAGATGACTTAGGTACTGTATAAGGAGTATTCTCACCTAACGATTAGTTTGGTATATTACTCAGGAGATACTGCAGCTTGACCTCTGAATCATCTGAAGTTTCCTGATTTTCTAGATGTTCATTACCACATATATCCAAGTTTTGTCTACTCGTATCCAAGTCACCTGCATATTCATCAGATCTTTCTACCATATCAACTTTTATCTCCTCCGTATCTGTCATAAGATTGTATTCAAAAATTTGAATTTCATCAAGATACTCCCCCTGAAATTCAGATGTAGAGTAATATATTGTATCTTCATGGAAGACAATATCCATAGTGATAAACATGCGCCGAGTAGGGGGGTGATAATATCGATACTCTTTTTGATGTAGAGTATATCTACCAAACATACATTTCAAGGTGCGAGGCATTAACTTATTCAGTTGATTTTTGGGTAGATGAATGTAGGCAATACAACCAAAGACATGAGGAGGTAGATTGAAAACTGTAGGTGCGACAATAGCATCTGTAAGTATTTGAAATGGTGTTCGGAAGTTGAGCGATCTCGATAGAACCATAGGCGGCAGAGAGAAGAGCTTCACCCCAGTAGTGGTAGGGTATGTGTGCTTCAATGAGCGAAGCACAAACAACTTCTAATAAGTGTCGGTTTTTCCATTAAGCAATATCGTTCTGCTATGGTGTATTTGAACAACTTGTTTGATGAATAGAGCCATGAGAGTCCAAAAAATATTGAATTTTAGTACTACGATATTCTCCCCCATTATCGCTTCGAAGTACTTGAATCTGAGTATTGTTTTGTGTACGAACAATGCTATAAAACTTCTGAAATTATACTGTAACTTCTGATTTAGATTTTATCAAACATAACCAAGTCATCCGAGTACAATCATCAATAAAAGTAACAAACCAATAAGCTCCTCCCAATGTAGAAACTTTGGAAGGACCCATCAAATATCAGAGTGAATAATCATAAATGGAGTTGGACTTTTATTTAAACATAAAGGAAATAAAGTACGATGGCTTTTGCCAAGTGTACAAACATCACATTTGAAACTCGATATATCCAAATCAGTAAACAAAGTAGGAAACAATTGTTTTAAGTAACTAAATGAGGCATGGCCCAAACGTCGATGCCAAAGTCAAATCTCAGTCATTTTCTTGGAGAAAGAGATGCTGTTCACAGCTAGAGCTTGTTGAAGTTTATTGGATGTTGTTGACTCCAGATCCAAGTAGTATAGCATCCCTTTCTTAATACTATAACCAGTCATTTGTTGAATCTGAATATCCTTAAATACACAAGAATTATGACAAAAAATAACCACACAGGATAAGGTATTAGTGATTTAAGAAATTAAAAGAAGATTATAGTTTAAGGAATGTACCATTAATATAGAATCAAGGTGTAAAGTTTTAGTAAGAGTGGAGGGTCCTTCACCAAGAACTGCATTAGTATTACCATTAACGGTAGAAACATAGTTTGTGGATGAAGGTTTCAAGGTAGAAATATGTCTCACATTAAATTTCATATAATCAGTGGCACCAGAATCAATTATCAATGCATTATTCAAAACAGGTGTAGAAATATTCAAAACTTTACCTTCTCCAGTAGTGGTTACCAGTTCTGATGAAGTGGATGGAGCATCGGCTGCTTTGTTTGAGTGAGAGCTGTTGAAGATGGTCTCTTAGCGTTCTGATGTCGTGCTGGGTCCCACCAGTCTGGATATCCAATCAACTTAAAGCACTAATTTTTGGTATGACCATTTTGATTGCAGTGAGTGCATTTCAAGTAGCCTTTTTCGAATGTGGAATTATTTGGGTTGGTGGGTTTGGGGTGATCTTGCGATGTTTGACTGGGTCATTGTCGAGAAAGTAGTGCGAAGGCTTCAGGTCTGGTAGTCTCCTAATGAAAAGTAGTAGATCGTAAGTTCTCACGACTAACTAAGAAATAATATTCTTCTAGACTTAAGAGTGACTCACGACATAAAATTTCTTGCCGGAGTTGATCAAAACTTGTATCCAATCCAGCAAAAAAGATGTGAACTCGAGTACATTCAATAGACTATTGGTATGCTACCACATCATCAGGATCCTTCATGACCACTCTATCACGATGATCGAGTTCTTAAAATATTTCAGTTAACTCTCCATAATAGACAGAAAGTGATTTGGTACCTTGTTTGGCTAAAAAGGCTTTCTGATAGAGGGAATAGATTTGCATCTCATCAGTTCCATCATAAAACGCTTTGGATAAAGTATTCCAGATTTCACGAGCAACGGAAATACGGAGATAGCGCTTCATAATATTAGGAGTCATGGACATCAGAAGCCAACGTTTTACTTTCTGATTTTCAGCATACCATTTCTCATATCCCTTATCTGACACAGAAGGTGAATTGATTTGCCTATGATATAGGAGAGTTTTTCTCGTTCAGCAATATGCATTTCCATCAATTAGGACCAGACATTATAATTTTTTTCAATGAGTTAAATGCCTGCATTGAAGACACCCTCAGACTGAACTAGAATAGGAACAGATTTAATACTAGTTGATTCTCCTTGTTCACTCATTTTTTCCTTTTTTTTTAAATATTTATTTATATATATATTTGTTATTTTTTTGTTTTTTTCTTTCTTTTTTGTTTTTTTTTTTGTTTTTTTACCAAACAAAAAATAAAACTCCAATAATCAAATTCAAAACAACGCTTTCTTTTCTCTCACTTTCTTCTTCCACAAGATCCAGAAACCTCCAACAATCTTGTAATCAACTTGTACGGGACTCGATCCTCCACAATGATGATGATGATGGCGATGACTCGTAACAGTGCCGGCAGGTAGCTAGCTGTCTTCAGCACGCATCTATTCTCTTCCGCTATCTCCCGAACAGTGGTCAACAAGTCAACTGGGTCTGGATGCGGTGAGGCGACTCTGCCCCGGATTGGATCTGAGGCGACTGGGTCTGCGGTGCGGCATGGTGAGGCGATTGGGTCTGGGACGCGGCGAGGCGAACTCGTGGCTGTGGGAGGCACGAGTGACTATGGGAAGTTTACTCGTGACTGAGTTTGCTCAGGTGAACTGAGGTGGTTCTCCCGTTTTTCTCCCTTTTTTTCATTATTTAAAGAAAATTTGCTGTTTTTTTTTATATTTTGTCTGGCTATTTAGAATCGTATCCTGCTCTGATACCATGAAAGAATGATTTTTTTCTTGTATTAATTCTGAAAAACTAGATACAACTTATAGGACTTACAGTTACTAAATATACAATCGTAGTTATCTCCCAATTAATTACAAATATACAATCGTAATATTTTGTAATTAATTTTAATTGATTTACAAAATATTTCAACACTTTTTTGCAGTTAACCCTATTAATTTTTACTAACTCCTCGATATTATCAAAAAAGAAATTATTAACTCCTTTGTTGTCATATAGGTAGACTATAGTGGGGTATGAGTCCTGAAAGTAATAATAACAAAAACAATAATAATAAGCATGAGAAATACCTAAAATTTCAACATATGATTATTCAATAATAGGGCCTTTCGCTATAAGATATTTCCCGAAGACTCCAAGTGATGACACGTGTCACTTATATTCTAAAACAGTATACGGTGGTCTCAGTTGTCCCAAAATACAAACATGAAGAGTTCACAGGCACTACAAAAACTTCCTTCACGGGGAAAAGTTAAGCTTCCAATGTCACACATATACATAACAAGTTAACAACCAACAACATGCCATGCAAAAAAATCCTCCATATCCCACGTCCCCATCATATTAAGGAAATTCTTGACCACACACCAGTCAAAATCGCCCAACGCATCATAGCAGGTCTACATTAACCAATCTAATCAATCCGTACCGTTACCACCAGATTGCCACTCGCGCCTAGTCCCATATTGACCCTCCAAACCAAAACCCTATATTAGGACACAGCCCTTCAATCACGTCTAGCCCCATATATGCTCCCCTCTAAACCCATATATATTAAGGCCATGCACTGCCCTTCAAAATCAGTCTCTCACAACTGATCACATTTTATACCCTAAAATGGCCAGACCCCATTTTTTCTTGTTCTTCATTCTCTCCATGTATCTAGGCTGCGGCATAATCAACTCTCACGCAACAAACGATGATCCATCCATCGGAGCCGAAATCCAAACCGAAATCGAAACCGAGCTGAAAACGACTCCTTTCCAAAACCCGCCCGATAACGAGACGGTGTTTCAGGTCTCGAAGAAGCTATGCAGGGACTGCTTCCCCGAATCGATGAAGTTTTTGTTCGAGCATAACTTGGTCCGGGCGAGGAAAGGGCTGCTGCCGCTCGTGTGGGACACTAAGCTCAAGAACTATGCGCGGTCGTGGGCCAATAAAAGAAAAGCGGACTGCGCGCTGGAGCATTCCTTCGCGGACGGCCAGTTCGATTTAGGCGAGAACATATTCTGGGGTGGCGGCCCCGGGTGGAACGCAACCGATGCCGTTACCGCATGGGCCGAGGAGGAGAAGTACTACAACTACGGGGCCAACTCCTGCGCCCAAGGCAAAATGTGCGGCCACTACACGCAGATCGTGTGGAGGAGCACGAAGAGGGTTGGTTGCGCTAAGGTTCTTTGTAACAACAATGACGTGTTCATGACTTGTAACTATGATCCACCCGGGAATTATTTTGGTGAGAGACCGTATTGATAGTCGAAAAATGATCGAGGTGACATGATGTTGCCGACAAGAAGGAATAATAAACCCACAGTGAACCTGCTCACCTCTAATTTATTTAGACAATATTCTATTTAATTGTATGCTTGATCGATCCTATGGTTTGTAATTGACATGCACCGCAGGGTTTTTGATATGTATTAAACCGTGTTAGAATTTGTTTTGGAATTCTCATAACAAAAATATACATCATTTTTTGTCCACAACATTTTATGGTCTACGGTAAGTGTCTTTTAATTACTTTTGTTGATCCAAATTATAACCATTTGTAATATTCACCTCCGAAACCAATATGTAAAGTACTCAACCGCATGAACCTGCTCTTTGACATTAGTCTGATACTACTAATTAACGTGAGAGCACAACATATGTGACGTCAAGGTGTCACAACATATGCCGGTCGTCTTTAATTGATAATTTTTTAGAAATTAATTCCAGGGTTATTGTATATATATATATATATAGATGCTTGGGTTTGGTGTGTTCGTGTTACTGGGTTACGGCGTTAAATATACATGATAAAGGTATACGTAGTCGTATTGTTTGGCTGTCAATGTTTCGTCGGATTGAACTTAATTAGCTGATTTGTGATATTTTAGCATATATGATGTGATGTCAAGCTGTATTAGCTAACTACCAAATATTTGTAAACCAGGAACTTATGTCTTCTTTATTGATAACGTTGTGACTTATATGGTCCGTCAGAAGCAAATAATTTGTCCTCAATTTTATTGTGGAGACTAATCAAATAAGCTCACGCCATGTGTCATTTCTATGCAGTTTATTTCTTTAATTACCATCGACGTAAGACGTTCTTTAATTAGTGGAAGATGAATTGGACAGAAAATAAAAAAATGAAACAGGTGATCTTGTTATATAGTACGTCTTAACACTGTTAAAAAAATTAAATAGGTAAAATGTCATTTCGTAAATTCTGTGTCAGTTGTTTACCCAAAAAAAAAATAAAATAAAATTCTGTGTCAGTTAAAACATTCTAGAAACGTCTCTCCGCAGGTTTTCATCAAATTTGTTGTTGAATTCTCTAAGTATGCCCATATATAGTACTTTTGGAATGTGACGAATTCATATTCATAATATAGATAACGGTAACGTTCATTGCTTTGTTGGAATTGTTTAACTATAAGTGAAAAAAGATATGCTAAAGTCCCACATAGAGAGAAGATAAAGAGTCATAGCTCTTTATAAGAGAATACCTTTCTAGTGAACCAATGATGTGGTAAGTGAAGGGACATGCCTACACAACTCGCACACGCACGCGCGTGACGTGGGCTGTGAGGCTATAGAGGCGCTTTTGGCGCGTGACGTGGGCAATTAATATTTATTTATTTTTATTTTTATAAAATAAAAATAAATAATTCTAATTTGAATTTCAAATTTATGAAAAGATGTGACTTTTCAGAATTAGCATTCAAATTTGATTTTTCTGAAAAGATGTGACTTTTCAGATTTAGCATTCAAATTTAATTTTTCTGAAAAAGATGTGACTTTTCAGATATAGCAGCAATAAAATAACAACAGTTGTATGTGTTGATGAATGGATGCCATTGAGTCTATATTAAGGGAAATCAGAAAACGTTTAAAAAAAGAATTTTTCCTTTCGTTTCAGTTTTCTCTATTCTTTCTTTACCAGATATTCAACTGAGTTCTTATGTTCTTTCTGTAAAATTTCTAGTTTTGCTTACTAGAAATTTACGTGAGGCTTGTCATATCCTGAGAGCTATTTGCTACTGAAACCTAAAGCAATCTCTACGGAGAGGGGCAAATAACGCTTTAAAGAAAGCGTACTTCTTTACGTGTTTCAAGTCTCCAATTTTTTCTCAACATGCTTCACAGTGTTTTCTACCCGGGTACTAAAAGTCAAAAAAAAATTTCCTGCAAATATTAAAAAAAAAAGAAAGATTTCAAAAGAACAATTAGGAACTAAAACAAAAAGAAAAAGAAAAAGTAAAGGGCCAAAATCATTGGGATTCCAGATCTGAAGACTTCAAGTAATCCCAAACTAGAGACTTTGGAGGTGTTTTTTACCAGTACTCTGCAAACACGTGGCACAACCATTCCAAAAGAGCAAAAAAAAAAAAAAAATCAAGAAAAATATAAGCCACAAAAGGTATGCATATGAATTGAAATCAACAATAACATGATCACTTCAGCAAATTACTTCCATTAATACTCGTAAGGGGAAACCATATATAGATATATATGAGACAAATCAGCAAAGTGAATGATAAAATTTACCAAAAACACTGTATCGGTACGAGACCATTGTCATGGTTGTCTTCATTAACTTAGAAGTCGAGCATATATAATAATAATATAACTCAACGTGTCAAGTCACAAACCACACGTTCCTTTACAACTTCTAAATTAATATTCACAACGCATACTACATATATGATATAAGATATATCATACTAGTTTATTAACTCATCCTCCGTATTCATACAACAAAAAGACATAATAATATGGTACCTTTTCCAGCAAAATAATACTAATACTAAAGGCACCAATTAATTCAGCTTCTTCTTTTTTTTTTTCTTTTTTTTCTCTTCTTCTTCTTTTGGTCAAGATGAAAATTATTCAGTATGGCTTTTCGCCATAATAATTTCCAGGAGGGTCATAATTGCAAATCATGAAAACTCCCTTGCCATCCACACAAGTCACCCTGGCACACCCAATTCTCCTAGTCTCTCTCCACACAATCTGAGTGTAGTGGCCACAGACCTGCCCGCCGGCGCACGAGTTCGACACGTACCTGTACCACTTGCGCTCGTCGACCCAGGCCGAGACCGCCTGGAGTGGGGTCCACCCAGTACCGCTGCCCCAGAAGATGTTCTCCCCGTACGGACCGTTGGAGTGGACCAAGGCGCAGTCGTAGCGCCTCTGGTTCGCGTACCACTGCGCGTAACCCTTCAGCCTTCGGTCCCACACCAAGGGGCTCACCCGGAGCGCGGCGCGGACCGCGTTCTGGGGGACGAGAAACTGGTCCGCTTGGCTCAGGCCGTAGCGGGCCACATTGGGCAGCCGGGGCTTTGAGGCCGAGATTGTGGTGAGGAGAAGGAAGATGGTTGTTATGGTTATGGTGCTTTGGAGTTTTGACATTTTTGCGGATTATGTGCTAGCTAGTGAATAATGTAGGAGTGTATTTATATGGTTTTTATTTTTATTTTTTTATTATGTAGTAAGAGAGAGAGAGAGAGAGAGAGAGATTGGACTTTTGGAGTGGTTGGACTTTGGGATTGGTAAAGTGTCAAACTGTGAAGTGGCACCCATGTTCGATAATGATTACCACATTCGTTTTTGATGGGGGACAAAGGATTTCAGGCCTAAATTATAAGGATTTCAGGCCTAAATTATGGTTTTTCCAAGATTTCATAATTCCAGAGGTGGTCCAAAAAAAATTGAACGGAATAATTTTGGATGAGGCTTGGTATGTACAATGCAATCAGAGTCGTCCATCACGGTCGAACTCATCTGGGGTTACTGTGATTGACGACTCAGATGTTAGAGATGCCGCTCAGATATGTGTACCTAATAATTTCCTAACTTGGATTGATTAAAAAAGATAATACTAGTAAGAAGTGTTGTGGAGAGGGAGAAGCGCTAAATTAGGAGCAAAGATCGGCTGTCCTGAATTTATGTGTGAGTTGAATGTGAGAAATTCTTCCTGAATTAATTTATTTAGTGTGAATTGAATAAGGAATTGTTCATAGAATAAAAAACAGTTTCTCGTTTATTCCACTCTTTTTTGTTCAGATGTTAACAGTTTTTTTTTTTTTTTAAATGTAGGGTTTACAAATTTAAAGAAAAATAACACACATACTATCAAGATTTAAACTCCTGACCCTCCAAACTCACACACACATTCTTAAAGCCTTGTACCAATTAAGCTAGCCCCAATTGGCTGTTAACAGAGTTCCTTGATATTATATTAAATTTCAAATTTTTATACAACGCCGATTAGTACCGTTTAGGCACAATATTGATATTGATTTATAGTTGGTCAATCTAATGACATGCATTTTCTTAAATTTGCTCTCTCTGTTCGGTTATCTTGCTTCATAATACGCCTCCAACGATATGTTAGATAGGAGGGTGAAAACCAAGGAATGGGGCAGTTACACATAGATTTGGAGACATGTATGGTTATCTGGCAAGAGAAATTATTGAAAGAAATTAAATAAGATAGCTGTAGGATTTTTATTTTTTTTTAATAAGATAGGTGTAGGAATATGAAATCACCATTTAAGTCTCATTTTAAATTCTCCCAATATTAGAAGATTATAGAAGAAAATCTCTCTAAAAAAAAGGGGATTAAAAAAGACTATGGAAGGAATATAAAGTAATCTACTTTAAATCAGGTAAGTTACTATTTAACAAGAAGAATGTTACAATACATAAATGCTAACTACAAATGTATATATATATTGGCGGAAGTTTTGTCAACAATGAATTCAGAAAAATTGCGAGATGTGTGTGAAAACGGTTGATAAATTAAAGCAAATAAAGAGACAAGATTTTATAGTGGTTCAGCCCCAAAAAAGATAAGCCTACATCCACTATTCTTCACTATTTCCTAGAGAATTACAAAAATTTTTCTAAGCCTCAAGTTGAGAACGGATTGAGGATTACAGAGTATACATATAGTGAAGTTATTGTATCGCAATTGTGAGATTAAGTCCTTTTTATATAGGTGAGGGTAGCTCAATATTCCCCAATTGTAAAAACAGGTAAATATATAATCAGAAAATACAATTTTATTAATAATACAAAATTGGGTAACAACTTAAAATAGAATTGATCGCTTGATATTTACAATCAGAAACTTATTTTCCTTTCCTCGCGGGTTACCCATTTAGAGAAGATTGATCTAGTTTCCTTTTTTGCTGGTTGCACATCATCTATCCGGGACAGATCACACCTCAGTCAAAAAAACACACATGACCAGGCGTTGAGTTTCCTTTCTTAGTGTTGAGCAATGACGTAAATTTTAGATCGCACAGTAATATTTTAATTATATATACATCTATAGTTATACACAATATAAAATTTTCCACACCTTTCTCTCAGAAAAACTGATCAACCAGAGCATAAAACCCAACCCGACCCACATTGATCCAGTACAAGCTTTTCCCTTTTAAGTGGTCTCTGGTAAATAGTATAAATTTACTCCATAGTGACAAGACAGCTGCCACGCGAAATTACACCTGAGACGTGAAATTCACCCATTTGGAATGTATAACACACCTCTTCCTCTTAGGAGAGGATATATCTGTGAAAGGTCCTAATATATGAGAAAGTTTTGTTAATTAGCTCATTAATGTTCCTTTCAAAAAAAAAAAAAAATAGCTCATTAATGTTAGCTGCAATTTTATTCCTTGTCATGGGATTAATATTGTAGCTCATAATCTTACTCACTTAATCTTTAGTTCTTAGCTCTGCTTCAAATTATGTTATTATGTAAACCAAGTTGCATTTTATAAAAAGAAGAAAGAGAAGAAGAGAAGATATAAGTAATATCGTTGGTGTTAGAAAAATGTAGGTGATATCAACAACCGTGCTGTATAATTTATTTAGCAGATTGCCATGTATCGATCTACCATAAACGTTATTAGTTATTAAAAAAATATAAGCTAACATTGCTGCTTAAAAGTCAGTTGAGCGTTAATCGTGCTGCTCCTTTTAATATTGATCCCCAAATCCCGGGCCTTGGAAATACATCCTTAATCAACGGAGACACATGATCCTAAACTTAAAACCACCTCAATTTATGGCGTAAGTATCTCCCCTTTTCGAGTGTAATATGTTTTTTTTTGTTACTTGTTTTTCACGTTTCTCTCCATAATGAAGAAAGAAATCAGTTTTTGGTAGAGATTATAAAGCTCATAAAATTGAAAACATTTGACCCTGAGTAACAAAAAGTGATTACCTAAAGATAGGTAGTTATACTTTGATGTATTAGCAAGTAATATGAATAAATAATGAGAATAGGATTGCAATACTATGTGCAAAGTCTCATAGTTACTACATATTACCTCCCAATGTGCCCACATTCTCAGTTAGAATAGTTCTTTCTAAATAAAAATAAAAATAAAAAAGAGGTAATTATCAGTTACCAGTTTTTAGGAGGGTTAAACTGGATATATACCGATATAGTGATTGATTTTTGTGCTTTAATAACTACCACTTTTTTTTTAAAAAAAAAAAGTGGGGCTTAACTAATGACCACCACTTACTACAAATTAAAGAAAAATGACACACACACACACACTACCAAGGTTCGAACCCCTGACCCCCCAAACACACACACACAACCCTCAAACCTTGGACCAACTGAGCTAGCCCCAGTTGGCTAATAACTACCACTTTAGGCATATTTAAAACTACCTCAAAATTATAATGACATCCTTGCTTTATTTCAAAATTATAGGGACAGCTACGTTGCTATCATAGTTATGATAATTAAGTGTTGATTTAATATAAAAAAATTAAAGTAAATGAAAATTTAATGCTCAAAACCTTAAAACTAAAATTGTAGTCAAATTTAACTAAAAGACGGGTGTATGTGTAATTCTTTTGAGTATTAGGAGTGTTAGTGTAAATATGTTTGGTTCAGAGAGTTTCATTATATATAATTTTGACGTGAAATAAGGGTGTCACTAATAAGGGTGTCACTATTATTTTTTCTAAATTACATAACTAATCTCATGACAATTTTAGAAACTTTTAAGTTGAAGGTTAGCATTAATTTTTGAGCCGCAAAAGTAGTAGATTTTAGTAAAAACAAATACATTTATCAAAAGTCATTAATCACCTAACAAAAATGAGAGGAAAAGTCTTAAAATGACATGGTATTATATATATATATCGAAACTTCCTGTATTTAAATACATATGGGAAAATTAATTTGAATTTGATTTTTTATTACAAAAGTCTTGTAATTGACTATTTTTGAAATTTGACCTCCTTATGCTGTTAAAATTAGGGAAATTGATATAAGATGACAAAATTATCCTTATTGAATAATAGATTTAGGTTTAAGTAAAAGTAAGAATTGTCTATATTAGCTTCTAAACAATATTTTTATTTTTCAAATAGACTCATAAGTGACAAAATAGTTTCCAAATAACTATTTATATATTTATAAAATAAAAATAATATATAAAGACTAAATCTATCATCCATTAAGGTAATTTTTGTCATTTACCATTAATATTACTAATTTAGTTACATGAGAATGTTTTCAAAAATACTCAAACCGCAAGGTCTTTTTGTAATAAAAAAATAAAATTCAAGAAAGCTTTCCAGAATTTTTAAAATGCAAGGATTTTTTTAAAAAACTTCAAATAGATGCCATTTTATGACATTTTTTCAAAAATGATGACGAGTCTTATTTGTTTTTCCTAGTAGTGGGCTGAACTGTAGGGGACTAAGTGACTAAGTCTCAAAGGCCATTGGTTATTTTAAAAAGATGACGATTTTGCTCCTAACCACTATTCACATGCACATTTTGACAATTTGCACGTCCTTCATTTGAAAAAAAAAAAAAAAAAAAAAGAACGATAATCAAAATGAATAACAGCTTCCTTGAAAAAATATTTGTATAATGGTTGTTTTCAAATTAAAAACAAACAAAATAAAATAAAGGCGCCCGACACGAACCTATATGGGTTTTGGACACTTATACCTATTTTTCAAAAAATAATACCAAATTTACGACCTTTCAAAAATAATAAAAATTCCGTACGACGTTTTTAGGGCATTTTTCTAAATACTTTAGAAGCTAGAGAACGCGGTGGCATTTTAGTAAATAAGCCATCTTTTTTTACAGGAAACCACAAAGGTTTCCTGGAAACCAATTTGGTTTCTTATTAGCGGAATATCCTGTATATAAGTAAATCGTAGGAAACTACAAAGGTTTCCTAGAAACCAGTTTGGTTTCCTAGAAACCAGTTTAGTTTCCTTTAATTGAATGTCCTGTACGTAAGTAAATCACAGGAAACCACGAACATTTCCTCGAAACTATTGTGGTTTCCTTTTTGCAGAATGCCTTATAGCTAAATAGATCACAGGAAATTATGAAAGTTTCCTGGAAACCATCGTGGTCTCTTTTTTACAGAATACCTTATAGTTAAGTAAATCACAGAAAACCACAAAGGTTTCCTTGAAATCATTGTGGTTTCCTTTAGCAGAATGCTTTATAGCTAAGTAAATCATAGGAAACTATGAAAGTTTCCTAGAAATCATCGTAGTTTCTTTTTCAAATCATAAAAAACAATAAAAATTTCCTGAAAACTATTGTCGTTTCCTTTTTGCAGAATGCTCTGTAACTAAGTAAATCATAGGAAACCTCGATGGTTTTCCAGAAACCATTGTGATTTCCTTTTTGTAGATTGTCCAGTTTCTAGTTAGATTCATAGTAAATCTAGTTCCTATTAACCTTCAGCAATCCATTGATTCAAGTTAAGTAGATTCAAGTGAAATCATCTTCAAGGGGACTAATATAAGAAAAACATCTTTAGGGTCACTTGAATTCGTAAACTAATCAAAGAAAAAATAATGTAGTAGACAAAATAGAAATGACTTATATCGAAAATCAAAACAAATTCAAGTAATTTGGATATGACCAACCCTCTGTAAAAGAAGAAGTTTAATAAAAGAAGATCAGAAAACAAGAATTTCATCTTCTTTAAATACTTTTATCAATGAAGTTCTTAAAATTAAATCAAAACCACATGAATAATAATGCAAAAATCACAATCTCAGTCCTCAAAATTAAAACCACAAATCTTCAGTATCATAATCCTAAACTAAACTAAAATTTTAAAACTCATTAACAGTTTCATATATTTACACAAGTCCACATCGACTAAGAAAAGTAAAAACCAGAATATGATGAGGGAGAAGGAGCTGTTTAACAACTTTGCAATCTTGGAAGTGATACCGTCGTCGGAAAGGAGGGCTGCTCGGATCTGAGATATAACAGACGATAAAAATCTCATCAACGATAGCAAACCGGATGTAATATTTGAAGAGGAGAGGATTTGGGTCGAGCGAAAATAAGCTTTTTTTTAGTAACTGGGAAGCCATTGATTCTATGAGAGAGGTTCTGAGAATGTAACTGAAATTAAAGATAAAGAATCGTGAAGATTTAATCAAAAGTGGTATTTTTCTGAAAAAATACCGTAAGCAAATAAGTGGAAATGGCCGCACCGTATTTTTGTCTTTATTTTTCAAAAAGTCGTACTGGGTGACTTTTTTCCAACCTATATCCTTTTAAGGGCTAGGGCTGTAATATAAGACTAGGCCTGAAGGTCATTCCCATGGCTCTTTAAAGTAGTTTTAGGGAAAATTTAATTTTATACGATAAAATTTCAAAAATATGTATATATATATAAACCAGATTTTAAAATTTTTTAAAAAATCTTGGGTTGATTTAAAAATATTACTTTAAAAATATTTAAGAAAATACTACTTTTTACAAATTCAAAAGATACTTAAGGTAATCGGACAAGTTACTTGAGGTAACAAGTCTGGTTATCCCGAGTAACTCGATTAGTTACCCAAAGTACTTTATTGGATACTTCGAGTATCTTTGAAAAGTACCAATTTTAAAGTGAAAGTAGAATTTTTCTAACCATTTTTAAAAAATGTTATTTTCTAAATAAATTTTTAAAAATAATATTTTTTAATAAATCCAAGATATTTTAAAAAGTCCAGCCCATCCGGAATTTTTCAATTTTTCATATTTGGGCATAGTCATTTTTTATAAGAAGCCTTAGTGTTAACATGATTGGACAATTCTAGTTGCCTCAAATAACTCGATTAGTTACCCCCAAGTGTTTGGTTGGATACCTTGAGTACCTTTGAAAAGTACCTATTATGAAGAGAAAGTGGAAAAGGTATTATTTTTCTAAATAAACTTTTAAGAAATGATATTTTTTAAATTAATCCTGGATATTTCAAAAAGTCCAACCTATTTGGGATTTTTCAATTTTTCAGATCTTGGGCCTAGTTTTTTTTTTATGTTTTTATTTTATTTTATTTTTTATGAGAAGCTTTAACTTTTAACATGATTGAGCGATTCTGGACTATATATATATATATTCTAACACTTTTATCTATAAAAATTCAAAAGAATTACAAAAATACGATGTCAGTTTTTTTTTTCCCCAATTTCTATACATTTTTTATTAAAAAATATCATTTTTTTAAAAAAAATAGAAAAATACCATTTTTATAATGATTAGCAGTTACCAATTTCTAAAAATTAGTTACTAGTTACCAATTATATACCAGCTATACATACCTTTCGTTACTAGTTACCAGTTCCCAGAAACTGGTTACCGGTTACTGGTTACTATTTTGAAAAATGCAGGCTACCGTATTTTTCAAATTTTTTTCCTAAAAGTTCCATAAAAGGTCTAATTTCCCTATATATATGTGTAAGGCTTGAGGTTAGCAAGGGGAGAAAGACAGTGGGAAATAGGGCTGGATGGTAGTCTTTTGAGCCTAATAGATATTTTTAGTAGTGTTTTGTTAAATGACTATTCTATATTATGTTTTGCTATTACTAGTTAAAAAATGGAATACTAAATATATTTTTTTTTTACACTTTCTAGTCTCAACATGTGTATTCTACTATGATTTTTTATATTATTAAAGTGTACTGCTATGAGGTACTATTTGGTGCACAACACCATATGACGTGTATATCTACTATTGGATAATTATAATTACACAATAGATGAGATTCACGCAGGCCCAATCTATTAATTATAATCAACTAGTAATAAACATACAGTGTTAGGCATCAATAGGGCCCCGTATTAATACTCATTATTAAATATGAAATTGTATAATAGAATTCACATGTTAATAAGACTGAAAAAGTATAAAAGAGAATACATTTAGCATATTTCATTAAAGAAAAAAAGAAAAAATGAAATTGTCATACTGATTTGACACATGACTTATAGTGTTAGATCTTCCAATTGTCCAATNAAAACACTTTTTATAAAGTCATATTACACACAATTGCTGCTAGAAATTCCAAAAAATAATTTCGAAAAATAATTTTACTGAAAACGATTTCCGCAGTTTTGTAAACAAATCAAGAATAAAGCAGAATTGGTACTTTAAAATTTTTCTTGAAACTTTACAAAATAAAATAAACAGGATCATTGATCTAACATAACTCAATTCATGGATCCTGGTTTAGATAAAACTTGGAAGTGCCTCACAACCATTGAGCCATCCTGTCTATTCATTAAAGCAAGTTGAATGATCCAGTGTGTGGGTACCTTCTTGATTCCCAACGAGAGATGAGCGGAGCGATCCGGAAGACATTTTTCCTTCTTCTTGACTACACGTCTACGACCATGGGTATTTCTCCCTCGGTGGCCGTGAACAAATACGGAGTTTCTACCGTGGTAGCCTAGTTCTCTCTCGCTCTCTTTATTTCTCTCTATTTCACGTTAAGCATAGTTACTTTGCTTATAGTAGGTGTGTGGCTAGTGTACATAGGCTTAGGAGAACTTTTCTCTTAAGTATTAGAGAGATGTAAACACTATTGGGCTTATTGGGCTCAACTAACTATTTAATTAGTTATGGGCTATGTGTGAGCTAGACAAAGGATCTTATGGATCCAAATAGTCTAAGCTCCAATGGACTAACTACTCATAATCATAATTAACTCTTAATTATGATTGGGCCTTATTCATTAATATTAAAGCACTCCAATATAGGCCCAATACTGCACTTTTAGACTAAATGTTATATATTTTCTGTAAAACTAATTAACACTTTAATTAACTTGATTCATTTAGCATATACTATACTTGCAGATACACCCCCGATGCAATGTCATAATAATGAGGTGAAATTATCGTATTACCTCTTTAATATATAGTTATCTTTGAGTTACCAATTTTCATCTAATGGATAATAATTAACTACAATATTTGTAATTATTCATACAAATACAGTCAAATTCACAAAATGAATACCTGGCATCTAATTTTTATTACCTAAGTCCTTGAAAAAACTCAAAGTGACATTATATATATGGTATTCAAATTATGACAGGCGTTCTCGTCAATTCACAAATCTTATCTTCCAAAATACCGGAGTTTGAACCATGGAACGGTACAAGCCCTTTAGTAAGTCAAAAAGATAAAACTCATGAAAATAAGTCTGACAATTACTAGAATTAAGGTAATCTTACAATAGTACTAGATTAGTGAAAGATAGCATATGCGACACTTAACCTCTAATTCTATTTTCACTTGGTCCAGTTCAATGCACTTATAACATTCTTATAATGCACTAGTGTTTCAATTTGAAGTCAAACACTTCGATGATTGGAGACTTCATCAATCCCGTTGAAATAAACAAGACTACATTATTTGGCAAAATAAAGTATTCCATCTTTATTTGCAGAATGTGAATCTTTTATTTAGACATGATGAAATAAAGATTTTAGTCTCCCACATGTGAATACTTCACATGAATAATTCTTTATTACTCATTATTAGCTATAGAAACTTTTCGATATTTGCATAATAGAAAACATAAACATCACATATATATAATTAGGACATAATATAGAATTTATTGATAACAAATAGATAACACTTAAATCCAATAATCACTATTAAAAATGCCTGACAAAAAAATTACTTTTTAGGGCATATTCCTAACAATTTCCCACTTGTCCTTTAAAGCAGAGGTAATATATTACGTAGTCCTATTCCTTCTAAGTGATCCTCAAATACTTGTGTTGCTAAATATTTGGTAAATAGATCAGTGAGGTACTTCTGCTAAGGCTATATTACTCATTATCATGTTTCCCTGCTAAGGTTAACACATAACAAAAGATTGACCCTCTAGAGTATCTTTTAGGATCGAACATCCGAATTAAGATATCTAACAAAAGTTGGATATTCTTCCACAATAGACAAGTATACAATTCTTAATTCTCTGAAGATACTTTATGATACGCTTGACTATAATTTTATGTTCATATTTTGGATTGGATTAGTAATAACTTACTATCCCAACAACATAATAAATATCATCCTATTGTGCTAATCAAATTCTTATTGATAATTATTATCCTATATCCTTCCCAATTATTAGTGTATCATCAATATATATACCAGAAAAATTACTTTGCTGCACTGAATCTTGTATCTATACAAGATTCCTCTATGTATCGATCAAATTGATAAATTCTAGTTAATTACTTAAGTCTATAAATTAGATCTCTACAGTTTCTCAAACTTTACTTTCTTAGCCTTTTTCAATGAATTTATTTGGTTATACATTTTAGATACAGCCGTCAAGATTGCTATTTAAGAAAGCTATCTTGACATCCATTTACTATATCTCATAATCAATAGATACAACTATAGAAAAGATTATATCAACGGGCGTGATCATAATAATAAAATAGACATTCTTTTTGTATATAATCCTTTTGCAACTAACTTGCCATGAAAGTCTTTACTTTCCCATCTATTCCTCTTTTTCTCTTATAGACTAATTTATACTCAAAAGGTTTTACTCCTCTAGGTAGATCTATAAGATCCCAGATTTTGTTAGAGTACATAGACTCTAATGTAGATTCTCTTACCTTTTGCCAGAGATCTATATCAACATCATCTACTGCCTCTTTGTTGATAAAGTAATCAGATTCTAGGTTATATGACTCTCCTATTCCCAAATATCTAACAGATTGTCTCACAATCCTCCCACTACAATGAGGATCTGATATATGTTGATCTTCTAGTGATTTATCCTTTCTAGGTGCTTATCTATTTTATCTTTCATAGATAGGCTGATTATATCATTAGTTAGTTCCTCAAGAAATAACTTACTTTGGAGTTAAATACTTCATATAGTTTTCTTCTAAGTAAGAGACAAATATTATAACAAATACTTTCTTCCTTCAGTACTATAGAAGTAACACCCTTCTACTTCTTTTGGCTATCCTATAAACAGATACAATTCAGATTATTATTCCAGCTTAATCATTTTCCCTTTCAGCACATATGCTGGATAACCACAAATATAGATATGATATAAACTAGCTTTATGTCATTTCTATATTTTAAAATAGTGTCTTAGGTATTGACTTAGATGGAACTCTATTAGTAGGTATATCACCGTCTCTGAGACATATCCCAAAAGATTTTGTAATAATGAATAATTGAATAATAACTTAATCATAACCAAAAGTTTTCATTGTCTGTGAGATATTCCTAAGAATTCTCTATAGAGGTATTCAATACTTTGATTCAATCGATGCGTCTTTATGCTTTTCTTAATTGCCTTTTGGCTTCCGCTTTCAATTCTTTAAACTTTTGGAAAGAATTCAATTAGTAGTAATATTAGGTAAACATAACAAAATTTTGGATATGATATATACAAAACCTTATTGAGCTTGATTATTCAAGGGCCCACAGACACCAATATGTACTATTTTTAAATATTCTTGCACTTTTAGGTCTTTTCTAACAAAGAACCTTTTAGTCATTTTACTTTCCAGATAAGATTCACAGATTGGTAATAGTTTGGCTTCTAATAAGTTTAGATGCTTATCCTTAACCAATTGTTAGATCATATTTGGGTTAATATGACCGAAGTACAAATATATTTTATTCTTAGTACTTACTTACTTTCTTATGATTAGATTTATCATGTTCAATCTCATTATTATTAGTAATATACAATGAGAATAATATAGGCTAAAAATAATATCATTTAGTGTAATTAAGAATATTATTCTATCATATGGAAACTTTATCATTAAGATAAACAGAATAATATCATCTCATCAAATATGAAATAAAAATTGAATTTCTCTTAAATGCTTGACAATTTTTTAATGTCCTAATTTATAAATTCATTAAATATGAATTTAAATATTTCTCATTTTATGTACAAACACTAGCCATTATAGTTCGTACTCTTAGTAAATTTACTTTCACTAAACCCCTTGGTTTCCTAGAACCCTTTGCTACAAATATGCAAACATGGTTAATGATTCTTGAATAAATGGTCGTGCTGTAGTGGTCGACCACTAGCCATTGTAGGACAAGAAACCACCGATTGGTTTCCTTAGTTCCTTTTTGGTCAATATTGTAAATCCCATTATTTTTCAAATATTTTTATCACTAAAAGTAAACTTTTTGATGGAATTTTGGCTAGATTTGAAAATGATATTTATTTCAAACTACTAAAATAAAATAACCATTTTAATTTTAAGATAGTTTAAAAATTATTTTGAAAGTATAAAAAAATTCTTTTGAAAGTATGAGCCAATACAAAGAGAATCTATGTGCAATGAACTAAATCAACTATAAGACTAGATATGAAATATATCCTATCTAGACACGGTCTTGTATCTTAATTTTTCATCTTCAAGCTTGATTCTAATATGTCCATATGCATCCATCTTCAAGCTTGATTCCTTAATTAACTTGAGCTAGAACTTTAAAACTATTTCACTATACACTCAAGTTAAAACATTAGTACTAAATCAAATTTTGTTATCTTCAAAATAAGAGTGAGTAAGATTAAAACCTTAATTTCTCAACAATTTCAAGTTGAGTGTGTAACTATTGTTTGAGTAATTAAGATTTCTATATAAGTTAGTCTCCTACGGGTGATCAGTCTCATATAGTCCATGTAATAACTTATTCTAAGAAATTCATTTCTAGTACTATGCAGACGAAAACCCTTCTACGGGAACTCAGCAAGATTCTGAGGCGAGGCTCATCCTAATACGTAATGAACCAATAATAAAGGCCGTAGATATCTCATACCTTCTCCCACTCAATATTTTATAATTAGGGATTTAATTATTTTACTTAGTTATCTAACTTACTTAGTAACCTAAAATCAATTATATAAGCATGTTCATATTTTGCATGTGAGTGGCTCTACTATCCTATATAACATGTTACTCAGATCATGTAATTAAATACTCTATATAGAATATGCATGTAACATTATTCATATAATAACCAAGTATTGACAGAATTTGATAAAATAGAAAAATTAATGATTATCAATCATTCTAGCATTTATTATTATTTAATAATTGAATAATCTTTTCACAAAAGATATTATTAAATAATAACTGTGAGAGATAATATTCAAGTTTAAATAATTAATATTTTCACAAAATCTAATTTATTTAATTAAAAGATTTAATCCAAATTAAATCTCCTCAAATAATTCAAAATTCAAATTCAGCTGTTGAATTTAAATTTTGAATTATAAATTTAATTATCTCGTAATTAAAATATCTCCTACTGATCGGATTTTTAAATTCAAAATTATCTTATAATTTTCAAATCCTTATTTTAATCTCATTGAAATAATGTAAACTTTGAATTTAAATTTAAATTAGGTATTGCAGATATTAACTAATTAAAATCTTCATAAGATTTAAATTAGATATATAGATGATTTAATCAAATTAAATCTTTACAAATATCTGTTGATTTGAATTTTAACTTTCAAATTTTAAATCTCAATTAATTATCACATAATTAATATTGATTATCTAAAAAATTTAATCACATTAAATCTGTAAGATTATTTCTAGATTTAAATTCAGTATTTGAATTTTAAACCTTTAAATTAATTATTGAATAATTAAAATAGATAATCTTTTGAAAATTTAATCTTATTAAATCTCCTAGATTATCTCAAGACTTAAATTCAATATTTGAATTTCAAATTATAAATTAATTATCAAATAATTAATATAGAAATATTATCCAATAACATAAATTTAAAATTTTATATTTATCTCATAATATCTAATTATTTATTTTAATCTCATTAAAAATGCATAGAAAGTCCAAAGTTTAGCCAAATATGAAATTATCTCATAATTTTTAATTATCCATTTTAATCTTATTGAAGTAAACTACCAACTTTATTTTTAAATTCAAATAGATTTGGAAAGATATGATATTCTTTATAATTTTAATTTGAAATCTTCATAAATTTCGAATTTAAATAGTCAAAGATTTAACTATTTAAATCTCCTAGAATATCTCTAAATTTGAATTCAAATTAAATTCAAATTTAAATTAACAACTTATTATCAATTTGAAAAGTTTAAATATTATCACATAATATCTAATTAATAATCTCTTATTTATTTAAATTAATTATCTCATATTTAATTTAAATAATCATTATCTGATAATGATAATGGACACGATTTGATTTCCTTAAATAATGGGATCTTATCTGTATTTAAATTTGAAATCAATTTTTTTTTTTTAATTTGTGATCGTGATCACATTTAAATGTTCATTTAAATTTCCTTGAATCAAGTGATCTTATCCTTGATTTGAATTTATTTAAATTGAGGATCTTATCCTTAATTTCAATCTTTCCATAAACTAAAAATCTTATCCTTAATCTAAATTCAAATATTTAAATTTCAAAATCAGAGAATATAGGAATTTCTACAGAATTTTATCCTATCAAATT
The DNA here is from genome assembly GCA_002914845.1 of Trema orientale. Taxonomy (NCBI): domain Eukaryota; kingdom Viridiplantae; phylum Streptophyta; class Magnoliopsida; order Rosales; family Cannabaceae; genus Trema; species Trema orientale. The sequence continues at coordinate 1,260,664 of JXTC01000028.1, read as the reverse complement.
AGTTACCAAATTTGAATTTCAAAAATTAGATAAAGTAACTAATTCAAATTTCCTAAACTATCTCTTATTTGAAATTCAAATATGGAAATTTAAAATAGGAAATTATCTAAAATGGATAATCTGACATCAACGACATCAAGATGCCAATCAAAACATCGAAATGGGGAGCTGCCGGGAAGACGAAAGTCACAGAGCGCCACACAACCACGCACAAGACAAATCCTATTCATTCACATACTCGTGAAGTGCCTGCCCTACCAGCATACAAGGCGGCACCTACGTGGCTCATAGAAGTAGAGCGAAGCCTGCACGCCTATGGGAGCAGGGCAACGCCCGTGCGGCCAGCGCACAGGGTGCCACCTGTATGGTGAGCTTGCGGGGTTGCTCTGGCGTGGCCAATTGTCGGGTTACCACCTGCACGGCCAGCGAGCGGGTCTCCTAGCCGGGACACATAGAAGTAGCATACACGACTCTTAGCCATGCGCCACCTCGTACCATTTCGAAGTCGGTTTTTTTTTTTTTAATTAAAAATCCATAACTTAATTGTAAAATATTTTTTCTCAAAAACTAAAACACAATTAAAGATCAAACAACTTTCTATGTATAGTTTTATCAAGAATATAAAATAAAAATACCTAGAAAATCAAGAACATACTAGAATCATAATAAAAAATAAAAAATACATGATCATAAACTTATAGCAACATCTAATTGATTATCATTTAAACGCATAAAATCAATTAATCATGAAACATAATAGAGCGTTAAACATAAACAAGACCAAACATAATAAAAGAGATTATCATAGAAATCAAAGATCATCAAATGCTAAGAGAATTAACATGAATAAGATACGCTAAATCATCGAAAACCTATACTCTGATACTAATTGCTGGAATTTCTGAAAAAATGATTTTGAAAAATAATTTTACTGAAAACGATTTCCGAAGTTTTGTAAAGAAATCAAGAACGCAACGGAACTTTACAAAATAAAATAAACAAGATCGTTGATCTAGTATAAATCAATTTATGAATCTTGGTTTAGATAAAACTTGGAAGCACTTTATAACCATTAAGCATTCCTATCTATTTTATGGAGCACATTGAATGGTTAGGTATGTGGGCACATTCTTGATTCCCAACAAGAGATGAGCAGAGTGGTCTAGAAGTCATTCTTCTTTTTTTCTTGATTGTGCGTCTACGACCATGTGTATCTCTCTCTCGGCGGCCATGAACGAAGATAGAATTTCTTCTGTAGCAACTCGTTCTCTTTCACTCCTTTTTTTCTCTATGTTTCACATTAAGCACAGTTACTATGCTTGTAGTAGGCGTGTGGCTACTGTACAGAGGCTTAGGAGAACTTTTTTCTTAGGTATTACAGAGGTGTAAACCCTACTGGGCTTATTGGGCTCAACTAACTATTCAATTAGTTATGGATGATGTGTGATTAAGACAGGGGATCTTATGGATTCAAATAGTCTAAGCTCTAATGGGCCAACCACCCATAATCATAATTAACTCTTATTTATGATTGGGCATTATCCATTAATATTGGGGTATTCTACTATAAGCCAATATTACACTCTTAGACTAAATATCATAAAATTAGTGAAGCTAACTAACACTTTAATTAACTTTATATATTTAGCATATACTATATATGCAGATATACCCCCGATGCAATGCTGTACTTGTGAGGTGAAATTACCGTATTACCCCTCTAGTACATATTTACCTTATCTAATAGATAATAATCGACTTTGGTGTTTGTAATCGTCCATACAAATACAGTCAAATTCATAAAGTGAATACTTGGTGCCTGGTTTTTGTTATCCAAGTCCTTGAAAAAACTCAAAGTGACATTATATGCATGGTGTCCAAATCATGAAGGGTGTTCTCTTCAATTCGCAAATCTTATCTACTAAGATACCGGAGTTCGAACCATAGAACAGAACTAGTCTTTTAGTGTCAAAAAGATAAAACTCATATAGATTAAGGTGTCAATCCCACAGAGATGTAAATCAACAATAAAAAGGTAATAAAAAATAGAAAGAAAAATTAATTGAGCAAGAAATTGAATTAATCACAAAATAATAAATGAATATACCAATATGAGAAAAACAAGGCTTCAAGATTCACTTAATTGCTCGTTTAACTGTTATTAACTTTGATTCCTATTTATCACTCAATTTTATGTTTCACATCCCAAATACATAATCGGAAAATATAGCAATTACGAATAAATATTAATCTAAAGTATTCAATATGAGAAATTCTTCCAATTAACACCAAAAATAATTTATCTTACTAGTTATCTAAGATCGACAATATATCACAGGGACAATACTGCAGTAAAAGATCAACTAATAAAATAAATATAATTATAATCTTGTTTAAATCATCACATAAAGAAAGCATGACTAAATTTATATGAGAAACTAGAAAATAATATATATAAAAACTAAAAATATTGAAGAATTTAACAAACCAAATTTATAAGCGTTGAAGCACTCTCAGGAATCAAAGCTAGAAAACAGAAAAACTACACAACTAAGATCATCTCTCTAGCTCTCTAAAAACTAGCCTACTCTCGCACTTATCTCACACTCTCTCTCTAGAAAAAGTAGAATTTTCTCTCTCAAAATTGGTGTGTTTATTTCTCCTCACGTTCTGACTATTTATAGCTGATATTGGAATGTTATGCAAGTTCCAACATTTCTAAAGGTGCAATCTGATTGGCTGGATGATGTGTCAAACTCACACAATTCTCTCTTCTTTCTCTTTCTCTCTCTTCCTCTTTATCATTCACATTCCTAAGGCTTGGGGCATTAATTCGGGGCAGCTGAAATGCATAAGCTCGGCACGAAACTTGTGCTTCATTGGACATTTCAAAAGGCTGACTTGAGTTGCTGACATGGTGGCTTTTAAATGGACATGAGACCAGGTGTACGAGAGCCGCAAAGCATCGAATCCGGCACGGCCTGAAGGCTACTGACGATGCAGGACCCAGCTGTCCCCCAGCTTCCATGCACACCTGCTCCCGCGCGTCGTCCACATGCGCAACTGATGCATTTTGATCACGATCCGACGGCTGAGATCGTTCACTCCCACTCGCGCGACTGTTTCACTCTTTTTTCTAATTTCTTTTTCTTTTATTTAAATCTAAATTGAAATAAAACTAATATTGAATCAAAATAAATCCTAATCATATTTAAATTCAAAATAAATAATCTAAATACTAAAACTCAAAAATAAATAGATAAATAAACTCATATCCTAAAATTAAATCTAAAATTACCTAAAATTCAATAAAATTAAATCTAAATAATTAAGCTAAACTAAAAATAAAATAACTTAAATTATCTAAAGATTACACTAAAAGTACTCAAAAACACACTTAAATTATCTAAAGATTACACTAAAAATACTCAAAAATGCACAAAATATATAAGTAAAAGAACCTATATGACTATTTTCATAGAGTTATCACATCCCCAAACTTAAACTTTGCTAGTCCCTAGCAAAAGAAAAGAAAAATCTAAAAGAAAAATCTAAATACCTAAACGTAACTCAGTTCAATTCTCAAAAATTTTGCTTCAAAGATTTCACATAATATAAAACTCAAAGAAAAACTCTGAACATTGCAAATGGTCTAGAATTTTAATTTAAATACAAATTTAACCTCATTTAAAATTCTTGAGTGTATGTGTGAATAATAACATTTAATCATTCGCAACCTAGATCAGTTTATACAAATAAGCAACATATGTACAATCTCTAAATGATAAATAAACTTCATAAGCTTGTTTTTGATGCCACTCTCCACTAATATAGACCAACACTGTACCAAAGATCAATAGGACTTTATTTAAGCTTATAATGTATGGCTAGGGTAAAGGTAGGAAAATAGTCATTTTTATGGCTCAAATCACCTAAAGCATAACTTATATTCTGGATCTTTATAAAACTTCACCTCAAACACTGCATTGAATACAACCCCCAAACTTATTTTCCACTTTCTTTTGCACTTTTTTTTTTTTTTTTAACTTCTCTTTTTTTTCGGACTTTTTTTTTCTGAAGTACTATATCCCCAAACTTATGATTTTTATCATTTTTTTCACAAGGGTACATCACCTTTTTTTTTTCTTTTAGCCTCAAAAAGATATTTCAAAACACCACCCTTCCTCCCATAATATCACATAACATAAAATATGCTCAATAAAGACCATATGTGCTATAAGGCAAAAGGTAAGATGTAGGAAATCATTATAAGCTTTAGGCTAAAATTATGGGTAACAAAGAAAATGATAAAAGTTAGCTCAAATGGGTAAACTAAGGATAATCAAGTATCAAAGGTAGGTTTGAAAGGCTCAAACGATCCAAAAATGGCCTAAATCATACCTCTAATATAGCTTAGTCTAGAATTTTGCCTCAAGTGGTAATCAAACAGGTTCTAGAGTTTACTAATGAGATTTTAGAAATTCACTTAATCACATAAACTTTCTTCTAAGCAAGCAAAACAATTAAAATGAAACTGAGTGCTCAAAAATATTTAAGAATCATAAACAAAAATTAAACTAACATAAGAATCAAGCACACAGATAAATACAATATTCATCATTTTTCTAAGAACTTCATTCAGTAAAACTAAACCTTACCATCAGCATTCGATCATTAAACTGAGTCATAACTATAAAAAACCTTTTTTTTTTCAAATTTTAATTTTTTTTTTCGGAAAAATTTTGTATATGCATGAAAAATATGTGCATTAAAAATGTGCATGCATATACCACCACCCCTAACTTAAATCAGACAGTTTCCTCATTGTCACAAAAATATAGAAAAAAAAAAGAGAAAAGGATAGAGCACACCTGAGTGATAGAGTGTCCACACGAAGTATAGACTTTGTAATGAATAGGCTAGAGAAGAGGATGAAAACAAAGAAACGGAACAAAAACAAAAACTAAGAAAAAAAAAAGAAACAAAAATTATAGTACAGAAAGATAAAACCTGATACATCATGGTAGACAGGAGCCACTAAAGTGATCTCCTCACATTGGTCTACTCTCTCCATAAAATTCTTCAACCATTATCAAACACATGTCTGGGACCCTCAAATTTTGAAACTAAGTTGTCTCTCAGAGTCTTCACTTCGAATGGTTTCGGCTTATCTCTTTCAGGAGGCAACTTCTCAAAGCGTGATTGAAAGAATTTCTTTTGCTTATCCTGTATCTTAAAATTAGCAGAAATGTTAACATTATCAGGATAAAACAAACACTTACTATCAACATCACGAAGGATATAACTCAAAGGATCAAACTTGTAGCTCTTGTCAATCTCCTCCGTTACTAACGTGTCTATCATATCAGTATGATAACACTCATCATCATCTTGTGGTTGCTTTCCAATATGAAAAATATTTACCTCCAAAGTCATGTTCCCAAACGATAATTTCATTAGACCATTCCTACAATTAATGAGGGCATTTGCTATAGCAAGGAAAAGTCTTCCTTAAATTAGTGGGATCCTGGATTCTATGTCAACCATAGATTGAGTATCTAGGATTAGAAAATCAACAGAATAATAGAATTTATCAATTTACAGCAGAACATCTTCTACTATCCTTCTCGGTCTCCGTACAGAACGGTCGGCTAGCTGTAATACCACAAATCTGTGCTTGATTTCTCCAAGGCCTAGTCACAAATATACAGAATATGGCATGAGATTTATACTTGCTCCCAGGTCTAGAAATGCTTGGCCGAACTCCTGTGTCCCTATATGTCAAGTGATAGTGGGACAACCTGGATCCTTGTATTTGGGCGGTGTTTTCTGCTCAATCACCGTTCTTACCTGCTTGGTCAAAAATGCAGTCTTCTTGACGTGGTATCTCTTTTTCATGGTGCATAAATCTTTGATCACCTTAGTGTATAATGGTACCTGCTTGATCACATGTAAGAAAGGCAGATTAATTTTAACTTGCTTAAGGTTTTCGAGGATCTCACCTTGATTTTTCGGTATTTTCCCTGTATTAAAAGCTTGAGGAAAAGGCACTTTAACCAGAAAATTCTTTTCAGCTTCTTGTGGAGGGGCTTTTTGAGTACTATCCTGAGTGGTAGTGTCACTTGGTAGTGCACTTGGTAAACTCGGACCATCTAAAGTCTTACCACCTCGAGTAGGAATAGAATTGACCTCTTTAATATTCTGCGTATCAGTGCCAGATGTTTGTGCTAAGTGTTGCCCCTTCATATTAGACTGAGGTTGGGCAGGAAATCTCCCACGCTCTTGTACAGTAAGAGCACCAGTCAGCTTAGTTATCTGACTCTTAATCTTTTTATTCTCTTCCACCACCTATGTAAGTACGGACTCAAACTTTTGATTAGCTCTATTCTGTGCCTCCATAAATGCTTGAAGTGTTTCCTCTAAAGGATTTCTATTAGGTCATGCATTGTATTGAGGTGCAGAGTAATTCCTAGATGGTGGTGCCTCAGTATTCCAGTTATTATTGGTGAATGATGCAGGCTGGTTTTGGTCAGGCCTCTAGCTAAAGTTTGGGTGGTTTCTCCAGTCAGGATTGTACGTGTCAGAATATGGTGAGAAAGGCTTTCTAAATGTTCCTAAGGAGTTACATTGTTCTTGATAAATCCCTCTCATCTTACTGTAGGTTGGGCAATCCTGAGCTAAGTGCTTTACTCTCCTACAGATAAAACAGGTAACTTGAGATTCTATTCTAGCAACCATACGTGTGACTCTATTATCTCTAGTTTTCAAAGTCTCTAATTCCCTAGTCACAGCTTCTAGTTGGGCTTTAAGGCTATCTTCTTCCCTAAGATAGTAGATTCCGGTTAGTCGTAACCTATTAGTGCTATCAGTAGTACTAGGTCCAGTCCATGTGTGGGCTTTCTTAGCTAATTCATTTAGGTAGTCTATGACTTCATCTGGGTCTTTCTGTAGGAACTCTCCATTGCACATCATCTCTATGAATTGGCACTTCCTAATGGTTAATCCCTCATAAAAATAGCTTACTAGATGCCAATTTTCATATCCATGGTGTGGGCACATGTTCAATAACTCTTTGAATCTCTCCTAAGCTTGATATAAAGTTTCACTATCCTTTTGGGAAAATGTTGAGATCTATCGCTTAAGGCTGTTGGTCTTATGGTGCAGGAAGTTTTTTTTAAAGAAAACTCGGGTCATTTCCGCTCATGTACATATGGATCTTGGTCTCAAAGAGTAAAGCCAACTCTTCGCTTTATCTTTCAAAGAAAATAGGAAAAATTTTAACCTAACAGTATCTACTACATTGGGTTGGCTATGGAAAGTGGCCACTACCTCTTCAAATTCCTTAATATGCAAATATGGATTTTCACTATCTAGGCCATAGAAAACAGGTAAAAGTTGTATCATGCCAGGTTTAAAATCCAATTGCGGTGCATTTTGAGGAAAAATGATGCATGAAGGTGTGGCTGTGTGGGTTGGATGTAGGTAATCATTTAAAGTCCTAGCAGCATTATTCTCAATTTGATTCATGGTGACTAGTAAAAGTATTTCTGATAAATCTGTGCTTGACCAAGAGTCAAATGAATCTTCTTCAAAATCAAGTCATCTACTAAGTCTTCCTGTTTCGTCTCTATGCCAAGACATGCACCCAAGTTTTTTTATTTATTTATTTTTTTAAGAAAAAGAAAGTTGTGAAGTAAACGCAAAAAGTATGCACTAAGAATATTACCAGATCGATTGGAAAGGGTGCAAAAGGTCCCACTTAAAATGCAACTTTTCTAGACAGAACTCCCCAGGTTCCCAGGTGAGTTGAAGGGGTCACGGTTGCAGTTTTTATTATTCTGTAACCAATCTTTCTTAGGCAATACCTTCGTGACAGAACAATTCCAGTTTCTACTAATTATGCAAACAACACAATTTTTTTTTTAAAAATAAATAAATAAATAAAATAATAATAATGTGAAGAAAGAAAAAAATTAACTAATTAAAAACCTAAAGTCTAGAAACTTAATAAACCTAATTAATAAAAATACAATCTAAAATAAAATAGAAAACAAAATTTAAAAATAAAAGAAACTAAAACTAAACTAAAAAATATATATATATATTTTTGCAAATATCTAAAAGAAAAAGAATGAAAGAATTGTGTACCTTTTTCGTTGATTTAGCTTCCCTGACAACGGCGCCAAACTTTGTTTACGCTCAAAATATACTAGCTGCTATCACAATATAGATTAAGGTTTCGATCCCACAGAGATGTAAATCAACAATAAAAAGGTAACGAAAAATAGAAAGAAAAATTGAAAATAAAAATTAACTGAGCAAGAAATTGAATTAATCAAAAAATAATAAACGAATATACCAATATGAGAAAAACAAGGTTTCAAGATTCACTTAATTGCTCGTTTAACTGTTACCAACTTTGATTCTTATTTATCACTCAATTATATGTTTCACATCTTAAACACATAACCAGAAAATATAGCAGTTACGAATAAATATTAATCTAAAGTATTCAATATGAGAAATTCTTCCAATTAACACTAAAAATAATTTATCTTACTAGTTATCTAAGATGGACAATATATCACAGGGACAATACTGCAGTAAAAGATCAACTAATAAAACAAATATAATTATAATCTAGTTTAAATCACCATATAAAGAAAGCATGACTGAATTTATATGACAAACTAGAAAATAATATATATAGAAACTAAAAATATTGAAGAATTTAACAAACCAAATTTATAAGCATTGAAGCACTCTCAAGAATCAAACCAGGAAAATAGAAAAACTACACAACTAAGATCATCTCTCTAGCCTCTCTAAAAACTAGCTTAGCCTCGCACTCATCTCACACTCTCTCTCTAGAAAAAGTGGAATTTTCTCTCTCAAAATTGGTGTGTTTATTTCTCCTCACGTTCTGGCTATTTATAGCTGAGATTGGAGTTTTGTACAAGTTCCCACGTTTCTAAAGGTACAATCTGATTGGCTGGATGATGTGTCAAACCCACACAATTCCCTCTTCTTTCTCTTTCTCTCTATTCCTCTTTATCATTCACGTTTCTAAGGCTGACTTGAGTTGCTGACACAAAACTCGGCACAAAACTCGCGCTTCATTGGATGTTTCAAAAGGCTGACTTGAGTTGCTGACATGGTGGCTTTTAAATGGAGACGAGACCAGGTGTACGAGAGCCGCGAAGCACCGAATCCGGCACGGCCTAAAGGCTGCTGACGAAGTGGGGCCCAGCTGTCCCTTAGCTTCCACGCACACCTACTCCCGCGTGTTGTCCATCCGTGCAGCTGATGCATTTTGATCACGATCCGATAGCTGAGGTCGTTCACTCCCACTCGTGCCACTGTTTAACTTCTTTTTCCGATTTCTTTTTCTTTTATTTAAATCTAAATCAAAATAAAACTAATATTAAAAAAAATTAAATCCTAATTATATTTAAATTCAAAATAAATAATCTAAATACTAAAACTCAAAAATAAATAGATAAATAAACTCATATCCTAAAATTAAATCTAAAATTATGTAAAATTCAATAAAATTAAATCTAAATAATTAAGCTAAACTAAAAATAAAATAACTTAAATTATCTAAAGATTACACCAAAAATACTCAAAAACACACAAAATATATAAGTAAAAGATCCTAAATGACTCTATTTTCATAGAGTTATCAAATATTTTCTACAATAACATGGAATTCTCTCTTTTCTACCCAATGACCCTAATATATCTAAGTACTCTTACAAATACCTCTCCTTATATATTTCTCCTCTCTTTGAAACGATATTCTCTTGCATAAAGAAAACAAGATAACTCTCCCTTCTCTACTACTTAAAAAGAAAAACACAGTGAACAAAAAAGAAATTTCTCCATGAAAGGAAATATTTGAAATACTTTATATTAGGGTGATTAGTAATCAAGAAGGTAACCTCCTTATATAGGGCTCATATTCTCTTCTCATCTTGTACTGATGTGGGACTTGAGACTCTTTGATATTCTATTTAATTAGCCAAATTTCAACAATCTGCATCTTAGCTAAGTAAATAAAATACTTATGGCTTCTACAATAAACATTGTCTTCACCTACAACCATACTCCACCATATGAGTACACACTTAAAATTAATAAATTCTAAGAATTTTACCTCGACTCCTATCCAAAAGACCTTGCTGAAAAATTATGGTACAACTCTTACATTCGGTTTTTTCTATAAGCTCATTACCTATCGACATCATTCATTACACACTATGCATCAATGCTAAACCAATGCTTATGTACGAATTTGTGAACCCTGATCTGCTATTAATACATCCTCTTTCATGGTAACTTTGGAGATTAATGACATACTATGAGGAATAGCAACATCATTAAACTTGGACCTTTTAGCCGAACTCGTTCTACCTTTTTAATAATTGCTTTTATAATCCAAGATCGTACACACCTCTAACAGATTACATCATTCTCCAATTCAAACACAATACCATTCAAGATATCTAGATGATTCTTTTTACCTTTTGTATCCAGATCCTCTCAGACGTCGTCACTCAAATTGGATTTCTTAGATTTTCTACCCTTAAAATCATTTTGTCATCTAGATTGAATCATCCCTTCTAGTTTCGCTACATCAATCTTGACTAGAGTTGAAAATTGTTTTCTGATGTCTTGCATTGCAAACCTAGCTCGAAAAACCCAGTAAGAAAATTCCCAAAAATAATTGGATGGGTCACAATGGTCCTACTTAAAACTCAATCTCCTTAGATAGAGTTTCCTTAGACTACTACCAAGCTCCATCATAATGAAGAGCTCTACCTACTTTTATATCAATTGTTAAGAATCTGACTAACTCAGATTCACAGCTTCTAAGATCTCATTTCAAAGGAATATACGAATAAACAGAGAAATAAAAATATGGAGCAAAATCTATCACCATAACATAAGAGTAAAACTACAGCCCTCATAAAAGACAAGAATTTAAGTGAAAAGCTCTAAGATCTAGAGAAAAATTACAGCCTTCATAAAAGAATTCCACTATATAAAAAATTTCTACAATCACATACATTTCTTTTTTTCTACCCAATGACATCTAAAAACAAAGCAAGAGAACTCTCAACTCCTTCCTTCGTACTTATTGAAAAGAAAATATATAAAGAGAACCAAAAAAAAGTTTCCCAAATAAGGTAATACTTGAAATACTACATATTGAGATGATTAGTAACCAATGAGATAGCCTCCTTTTATAAGGCTTAAGCCTTCCTTCCTCCTCATCTTTCACTAATGTGGGAGTTGAGATTTTTTCATATCCCATTTAATTAGCCAAATTTCGAACATAAAATACTAAAGATTTGAAATAATGGAATTGTGTCTAATGCTTTTATAAAATCAGCCATCTCCTAAAGGTTAGCAATGTTGTGCCATGTTGGTCAGATCGTCCAATCTAACTATTTTTATTTGAGCAATATTGTTATATGGCATTTGTGGAGCTAATTAGTACGTATATGAGATCCACCCTAAGTATAATGTTCATATATGAATAGTATGGATTAAAATTTTAGTTCTTATCATTCATATATGCACGCACTATCCTATATGACATATGAGTTGTCACACTTGATCAATTGGTAAATTAAAACTTATGATAAATAAATTTAACTTGTTTTACTAATTGAATAGTGATAACTTACATGCCACGTAACTTAGGAGTAAGTCAGAAAGTGAGCTACTGTAAGATTGGAGAAATTAAAAGAAGCCTAAATGTACCAGTTAAGGCTTAATTAAGGGAGAAATTAAAAGAAGCCTAAATGTACCAGTTAAGGCTTAATATATGCTTAATGGGCTATAAAAATGTCCACAGTAATGAGCTGAGGAGAAGTTAATTAGGCTATGTTAACTTAAAATTTAGGAAAATTAAGCATTGTACGGCATTTTTAGAGAAAAAATTGAAAAATACGGTAGGTTGTATTTTTTTATAGATCTAGTACAATTTTTATTAGAAAAATGACATTTAAAAAAATATTTAGAAAAATATCATTTTTTAAAATAGTAATTAAAAACTAATAATTAGTTTTCGAGTACTAGTAACTAGTAACCAAAGTATTTATAACTGGTATATAACTACTAACTAATAATCGGTAATCAGTTTTAAGAAACTGGTAACTTATAACCATTTTAAAAATAGTATTTTTTCTAAAAAATTTTAAAAAGGTGATGTTTTTCTAATAAAAACATACGGAAATTGGAAAAAAAAAATCAGACCTATGTATTTTTGTAATTCTTTTTAGTTTTTATATGTAAAAATGTTACAAATCCTAAAATTTAAGATTGTGCCCAGTAGGCTTTATATATATGTAGAGATCTATAATGATCTTTGAGCTCTTATTAATTAGCTGGTCTATTGTCGAAAATTATGGTATGCATGTACTATATTTCTTTGTTTTAAGGTTTTTATTTGGGTTTCTAACATTTTACCTGTAAAAACCCAAAAAATTTACAAAAGTACAAAGGTCAAGTTTTTTTTTTTTTTTCATTTTTGTATGGTTTTAATTAGAAAAATATCACTTTTTAAAAAAGTTTTAGAAAAATACCATTTTTAAAATGGTTACTCGTTATCAATTTTTATTTATTACCAATTATATACTAAGTTACTAGTTTTTAACTGATTACCAGTTATTAGTTACTATTTTAAAAATGATATTTTTCTAAATATTATTTTAACAATGATATTTTTCTAATAAAAACCGTACTAGATTTTAAAAAACACAATCTACCGTATTTTTCAAACTTTTTTTTAAATATTCGGTAAAAGGCCTAATTTTCAATTTTTATTTCATACATATCTTGTACTTGAGGTATGGATTTGTTAACAAGGGAGTTTTCAAACATTCAAACTGGTGCCAAGTAGTACTACTACAGTTCCCTTCCCAAAAAAAGATAGTGATACTACTAAAGAAAAGGTAATAAATAAGTATTCAATTTATACGTACATTAGCAAAAAAAAAAAAAAAATGAAAAAAAATAATGTCAAGCGAAAGACAAAAACATATACGGTTATACTACTTAATAGTAACCCACAAAACATTACGAATCATATTATATTCGTATTCATGTCATACCCTTTAATCGCCATTAGTAACGATCTCCGCTAAATCATTGAAATCTTTCCTAGAGCTACCATCAACACCAACAGCCGCATATGCAAACTCCTTCAGAACCCCAATCCTCTCCCTCATTCCCTTCCCGTCCTCCTCCACCAAAACCCTTCTCAAGGACCCCAAAACGCCTTGTTTCGTCATAACCCCTCCTTCGAGCCCAACACCGATCCCCCAAACGGCCTCCACTGTCCTCATGTTAAGCCTCTGGTCCCCGAAGAAGGGACGGCAGATCAACGGCACCCCTCCCACCACACTCTCCAATATGGAGTTCCACCCGCAATGAGTCACGAACACCCCCACCGAAGGGTGCCTCAATACCTCCACTTGTGGAGCCCACGTGACCAGTTTTCCGTTCACGCCGGATTCGCTCTCTCCGTCGTCGAGGATTCCCTCCGGTTTTGATCCCCTGTACGACCAGAGGAACGGAAACCCGCTTTCCTTTAGGGCTTCCGCTAGCGCCGCCACCTCGTGACGCGGCGCAGTCACCACGCTGCCGAAGCTGACGTAAATGACTGATGCCGCGCGGTGGCCGGATAACCACTCTAGGCAGCCGCTCGGGTCGGGCTCGGGTTTAGGGTTTGGAGGGGCTGTGAGGATGAGAGGTCCGATGTGGAGGAAGTTTCGGAATCGGGTTTTGAGATGGTCCGAGATTTCCGGGTCCATTTGGTGGAAGGAGTTGATTAGGACGGCGGTGGCTTTTGGGAGAATGAGTCCCATTTTGTGGAGCAGGATGTCGAAGGGCGACTCGGAGTTCTCCGGCGAGATTATTACTCCTTCCGGTAAGTCGGAGCTCCGAATGGATGAAAACCCGGGAAGGAAGTCGAGGGTTTGGTCCTTGTTGCTTATTCCTGCATTTAGTATGGTAATCATTAATTTGGGGCAACAAAATCTTAATCTGATCTTATACATATTAATGTAACATTATAATACTCGAGAAAAAACAAAGGTATAAGGCCAAAAATAGTCCTTATTAAATATTTATCTAAATATTTCTTTTTCCACTCTTAATATTTACAATAAATCAGGCTTTAGATTTTTTTTTTCTCCTTTTAGAAATTACAACAACAGTATAAATTGAGAAAACTAATGGTCTTTTTTTTTTGTTTTACAAATTATAACTACACAATTTGTTGGTTCCGAAACCAAAAAAAAAAAAACAAAAAACAAAAAGTTTTTGAATGGCAGTTCTCACACCAAAAAAAGAAAAAAAAACAATTGAAACCAAAAAGAAAAGAGAAACTTATAAGGAAAAAAGCATAGTTGTTTTCTAAACCAAAAATAAATAAATAAATAAATAAATAAAGAAAAACTGATAAGAAAGAGTTCTAGAACGGTTGGTTTCTATCTCCCTCCCTCCCAAAAAAAACAAATAAAAAGTTAACTCTTAGTTCAAAAAAAAAAAAAAAAAACTTTAAAAGAAAAAAAAAATTGAGTAAAGTATTATACGAATACTGTACGTAATTGAGGAGTGTGCTAAGAGATAAGAGTTTTAATTAATGCTATATAGGGATACTCATGTCAGTTTATCAGAGAATATTTTTGTAAATAAATAATCAATTAAAAGAGGGATGGAAAGAGGGAAAAAAAAAAAGGTGGCAACAGAACCATCTTTCATGTCTTGTTTTTGTTTCACAAAATTCGTTATTAGAATAACTAAAATTATTTTATACTCTCTTTTCACGCTATGAACTATAGATATGTTGGATACACCAACTAAAGGAAGAATTGACATTTTTCAACTTTTCCATGTATATGGATACTGTTTTTTAAAAAAACATTAAGAAGTATCTCTTCTACTCATATTTTAAAAATCTATAAAGAATCAAGTAACTTTAATTTTCGAAAAAGATAAGAGAATAGACCTACTATCATATCATATCAATTCAAGTATTTGGGTAAAATGACTTTAAGAAAAAGAAAAGTCATTGCCCAAAATTTTCATTTGCAAAATAATTTAAGTAACTATTGATACCAAAAGTTAGTATAACAACGTGATTGATGATTTTTCTAGAAAATAGAGAATAATTAATACAATAAAGAACACAAACGATTTTTAAAGTGGTTCAGCCGTTCGAACAAAGTGCTTACGTCCACTGTAGCTGGTGTTATTTTCTTAGTATACTGATTACAAGAGAACTTTCGGTTGGGCTCCATTTCTCTGCTCAAGAGTCTTGTATTTATAGGCCTGAGGAGATAGGTTTCTTGTTACAGATACAATCTTTTCAAATATCAAAACAATTACAAAAAGATTACATTGAATACGAATTTGAATTCGTATTTATCTTCCCCAAGATCTAGTAAACTCTTTATTTGAATAATCCTATCTCATAAATTCTAAATCTAATCCCTAATATCTTTGAGATTTGAATTTTGGATGGAGAAAATCTCGGGATAAAAATCTACTCACTATCTTCGAGCAGACGTTAATTTGATACATAACAATTACCCCCCGGTTCTTGGTGTCACTTTGTGCAGCAAGAATCTTTTTGCTTTCTTGATTTGCTCGGATTGCTTCTTCTTGAGAGGTGAAGAAAGGTATCGAACCAACACTCCTTTGTCCGCTTATATTTGTTACGAGCTGAAAATGGGGGTTAAGTTAGGAGGTCGAATATTTTTTCCGAGTTGATTTTCTTCAGAAATTTCTTATTCGTCGAATTTCTTCTATGATTATTCGCATTATACTTAAGAAAATTGTATTTCTTTTCGCATTGTGAACAGCTTGATTTTTATATATACTTGAAGAAAGTATTTATCCTTCATAGTATAATACAAACAGTTTGACTCAGCCATAATTTTGTTTTAAAATTACTTCATTTAAGGCTAAGACCTTCAATTTATTGTTGAGGTTTAATCTTGTTCTTGTACTTAACACGATCCGCGAACATGATCCAACTACCTCCAACATGGTCCAACTACCTCGAACATGATAATTTTGAATCTCGAGCTCTTCAAGTACACGAACACTCGATTACTCGAATACGGGAGCACTCGAACCTCGAGCACTCGAACACTAAAACATTCAAACATACGTACGCTCGGACTATAGTACTAGAACATGATTATCTGTGTTTTACTGCACATTATGCCCCCAAAGTCTTGAGATGACAAAGCAACATGAAACTAATTATTGGAATTTTACTTAGACAAATCCAAAAATGAACTCATCATTATTTGAGTAGAATTATTACAATGAAAGGAAAAACACAAAATTTAATAATACTTTCCGTATCTATGTTTGTTCTCATTCTTCCTCTAGGAGGTAGAGATTTCTTTGTGAAAGCTCGTGATTACTCTCCTAGTTGTAAGCTTTAAATCTTTGAGTTTCTACTTCAGGTTCTATCAAGGTCATCGCTTCGTGCCATATGTCCTCTTGAATAGAGCACTCATGAACTGTGTTATTGTCTGAGACAATCTTCTCTAGAACTCCAAATCTATATATTACACATCTTGCGACGAATCCAACAACTTTACTCGGAGTGATGGACCTTATGGACTCTACTTTTACTTATTTAGCTTGGTAGTTTGCACTTTATGGTAATGGGAAATGTCTCGTCGCATTGTTGCTTATAGCCCATCACGTCCTTTCTCCTTGTTTGCCAGTTGCATCCTCGAAGTACATCTTTTTAAGTCTGCCCCCCAGAATAGTTACCACGTAATATAATGGGACCGAAAAACTGTATCGATGTAGCTCATCATCGCATCTAGCTTCTTCTTCTCCAGTAGGCAGCTCGTCATCCTTTAAATACGGACAAATTTGATCTATTCAGGATGACTTTATTTCTGCTCATTCAATCAGAATTAAGCAAGCTTTTGTACAAGTTCAGCCTTCTTCTCCTCATCGATCACACGAGGATCTAGGTTCTGATCGATTCAGCCACAGACTCGCGATCTGCAGTTCACATGTCTAGGCCTTTTTCTCAGCTATCCTGATTGACTGGTTGTAGCATTTGCGAACTTCTTGTTGCTCGCCTTGTAGAACTCCAACTCCTTGTGGAGTTGGGAACTTCATCGCCAAGTGGTGGATCGAAGTGATGACCTTCAATTCTTGAAGGGACGGTCTTCCAAGGACTGCATTGTAGGCCATTGGGCAATCCACCACGAGGAAATCGACCTTGACTATTGTTTACCGAGGTCACGCTCCCACAGTGAGTGTGAGATGAATTACACCTATAGGCAGGACGCTGTCACCGATGAAGCCGTAAAGCTTGGTCGTAGTTAGCTTCAAGTTTGCACATCCAATCCCATCTTCTTAAGAGCGCTTAAGTATAAGATGTCTACTGAGCTTCCACCATCGATCAGAGTTCAGTGGATGAGCATATTGTTGATCTGAAGAGTAACGACCAGTGGGTCGTCATGCAAATAGTGTACATCGCGAGCATCCTCCTCAGTGAAAGTGATCAGCTCAATCTCTCTTCGAAAACTCTTTGTCAGATGATCTTCGAGGCGAAGGACGTTTGGTCTTAGAACTTCTCGAGTTTTGCAAGCTGAACTTCCAGCGACATAAGGTCCTCTAAAGATAGTCCTAATTTCAGCTCGAAACAGGTTATCGCGAGCTGAAGAAACTGCTCGCCTGTCACCATCCTATCTCCGATCATAGTCTCTCCTTTGTTGGTACCTTCTGAGGTATCCCTGCTGGATCAACTTTTCGATCTCGTCTTTCAGATTGTAACAATCATTAGTATCATAACCGTTCTCTCGATGGAATTGACAGTAATTGTTCTAGTCTTTTCTCGCACTTTTCCCCTTAATAGGAGGAGGTCGCTTGTAGGGGACCTTGTCTTCGGTGGCCATCATAACGTTCTCCTTACTATTAGTGAGCTTACTATAATAGGTGAACTTAAAAGAGTGGAGGTACCTTCGTTTCTCTATGTGAGGCTTTTTCTTTGAAGAAGATGGGACTTGCTCATTATCACCTATTCTCTTCTTCTTGTTTCCCTTCTTGTCAGACTCGTCACAATTCAGATGGTCCATTGAAACTTGTGCGTTCTCAATACATATGTATTTTTCTGCTCTCTGGTAGAAATCCTCCATATCGGTGGAATGGACTTTTAAGAGATTTCTCCAAAGATTTGTTTGGAGACAGACGCCTCTCGCTAGAGCCATCAAGAATCCTCTCTTCAGTGCCTTTTGTCACTTTGGCAGCTTCTTCTTTGAACCGCTTCATGTAAAAGTAGAGACTTTTGTTTTCTCCCTATTTGATATTGACTAGTGCCAAGCAAGGGGTAGTGTAGGCTCTAGAAGCTTGGAACTGGTGGATGAAGTCTTGGAAAAACTATTGCCATGAGGTTATCGATCCCTCTAGCTGGTTTTTGAACCACTTCTTAGCCCTACTAGTGAGCCTAACGACAAAACATCAGCATCGGGCTAAGGATTGTACTCGATTCAGATCCATAAGATCATTAAACGCGTCTAGGTGGTCTTAAATAACTGTCTTTCCCTCGTAGGCAACGATGGTTGGTATCTTGAAACCATCAGATAGAGGAGCATTCTGGATCTCAGGTATAAAGAGCGAGTAGGTTTCTTTCACCTTGTAATCCTCACGAGCAGTCAGGCTGTTAAGCTCGTTTCACATGCGAGCTACTTCTTGCGCGAGCTGGTTATTGACTGGGATCGAAGCAGTCAAAACTCCTGCTGGTCGTAGTCCACGAGGTGCTCGCTCTTTGCTAGTTCAAGCGATCACAGAGATCGCATCCTCGCTCTCGATCAATATCTCCTACTACTCGGCCAACTCTCTCGAACACGCTGCCCGTGGCTTGCGACGGGGTCACTTTAGCTCGCCAGTCAACTCGAGTATTCTCTCGAGGTAGTCTTGGAAGGAGATCTCCTGTCCTCGCCTGGCTGGCTTCAGGAGCATCTCTTTGATCACGAACTCTTAAGCCCTCGATCTCACGAATTCTCGAACTCTCGATCCTACAAACTCTTGAGCTCTCAATCTCATAAACTCTCAAACTCAACGAACGGGACTCCTCGTGATCTTGTTGTTTATCGAGCTGAACGTGACCTCGAACATGGTCGCACTACTCTGCCACTCATTCCAGATCGTTGGGCTGATCGGGACCTCGAACATGGTCACGATGCTCATTTCGGGGTTGATCACCAGCCAACTGCTCCAAGAGATTCTAGATGGAGTTGACGATTGCTCGCATCTCTTCCAACGTCTCCTCTTGTTGAAGTGTCAGGCTTGCAGCTCGGCCATCTCTATAGCTCAATAATCGTCATACATGGATTCTTTCCCAGATCGCTTCCTGGTTTCACCCTGATTAGTGCCGATAGTCTCACGACTTCTAATAGGCTATGGGAGGTCATTTATGGGGGTAGCAGCCCCAGATCATGTCAGCAGATATTCAACGCAAGTGGCTTGTGATCTTGCGGTGGCAGCATCTCCGATCTGGGAGTTTTGGCGTCTTGTCATCACATGTTTGCAAATTTGTTAAAAACTAGAAAAATGATGACTTTTTGGCTAGATATTTTTACTGAAGGCCCTTCTTCTAGTACCAAATTGTTAATACCAAAAGTTGGTATAACAACGAGATTGATGATTTTTCTAGAAAATAGAGAATAATAAAGAGAATAATTAATACAATAAAGAACACAAATGATTTTTAGAGTAGTTCAGCCTTTCGAACAAAGTGCCTATGCCTATTATAGCCGCTGTTATTTTCTCAGTATACCGGTTACAAGAAAACTTTCGGTCGGGCTCTATTTCTCTGCTCAAGAGCCTTGTATTTATAGGCCTGAGGAGATAGGTTCCTTGTTACAAATAGAATCTTTTCAAATATCAAAAAGATTACATTGAATATGAATTTGAATTTGTATTTATCTCTCCCAAGATCTAGTAGAATCTTTATTTGAATAATCCTATCTCATAAATTCCAAATCTAATCCTTAATATCTTGGAGATTTGAATTTTTGATGGAGAAAATCTCGGGATAAAAATCTACTCGCTATCTTCGAGCAAATGTGAATTTGATGCATAACAGTAACATTTGCATACTAAGCGAGCGGCTATGATGGTTGCTCAATGTAAAATAGAAGATGGTCATTTTACAAATAAAAATTTTTTATATTGTCATTTTGCCAAAAGACTATTCATCATGCAAGACTCATGTTTTTATTTTTTTTTTTATTTCTCCTTACTTTTATTCATATTTCATAGACTCAAGACATAAAAAGGCTAGGTTTTAATTACATTCTCCCATTAAAAGCTGTATATAGTGGTCCTTACTCCTTATTGATTATTCCTCCATTAAGCATACGGTAATTAATTTTGGACAATAGATCTCTGTATACAATCACATGTTGATAGAATCAAGAAACATCACAATAATAATGTGAAACATGTACATTGTGATTCAAAATCAATTTCCAATACATGTATTGCTGAAATAATCGTACGGTTGCAGATATAACCTAATAGAAACAATACGTGTATACTAAAATAAGATCTAGTGATGGTTGGAGGAATAGCCTAAATTTGATCCGAAGAAATGAATAATTGTGTTTCTCATAATTTTAGCATTTTGTGAGGCTAAGAACTAGCTATTTTACATATGAGAAAGTTTATCATTTCTTTTCATAGATTATAATTGTTGAGATATATGGGGTCAAGGTACACGGACGTATTAATTAAAGGAAGAATTAATACTTTGTTCAACTAATTTTCCATGACATATAGGTAACTACTGTTCATTTTCACATGGATATTTTTAATCTACTGTTCAACTAATTTTTTTTTTTTTAAAGATTTCTCTAATTTGCCCTTCCTCGGATATAATTTTATTTTAGATTTTTTATTTTTTAAAAATAAAAAAGAGTAGTTTACGTCTTCTCAAACAAATTCTTGAGAACATATCCATTTATTTCATTCAAAAAAAAAATCATAAAACAAAATGTATCCTCATTCGAATCTCTTCGACTAATAATTTAGACTTACTTTTAAAGTTTTCATATTTTACTCAAAAGAACGACAAAAGGAGAGAATACAGAGTACTATCAGAGTATCACCACTTTGACTTGTTTCTGTTTTTTTGTTTTTTTGTTTTTTTCAATAATTCAAGAAACTTAAAAGGCTAGGTTTGTAATAAATTATCCACTTAAATGCAATATAGAATTTTAACCAAACACCACCGTACCTTGAGCTTCCAAATTCCGTCGAATCTCATCCGTATCAACGTGAACAAACAAAGATCGCACCGCCGCCGTCCAGAGCGGCACCCAAGGGATCCGCCTCTCTCCGGCCATGTCACCGGCGAACCAAAAGAATGCGTCCGACACGATACACCCGATCTTCAGCCCGACCTCCTTCTCCGCCTCGTCCAAACCCCTCTCGAAATTCCCCGGTGTCGCCTTCAGGAACAACTCCACCGCCTCGATCGGGTTCCCCGACGGCACGTGGTCCTCACGCGCTCCATCGTCGACGTCGAACGGCCTCACGTTTTTTATCTCTTCGCCTTTCGTTCCGGAAAAGAGGGTTTGGTTCGACCAAGAGGTGCTGAGGAACGAGAATCTCGCGTCCGGGGCCACCGCGGAGAGGTTCCGGACCAGGCTGAGAAGAGGCCCGGCGTGGGTCCCGAACGGGAAGGCCAGTACTGCCACGTGTCGGGTCGGGTCGGCCATTGATGGCAAGAGAAGGGTTAATGGAGTCTGGTATACTAGGGTTTGATTGGATTTTTTCAGGAAGAAAGGAAGAGCGAGAATATGTGCATGGATTTGAACATTTTTTTTTTCTAGATGGTCACGGAAACGGAATGTTTGGTCGGCGAGAAAGTTGTGGAGGAATGAGTTGTTTCGGGAAAATGAAAGATTAATTAGATGAGGGGTTTTAAGCTGGTTAGGAGGAGTATTTGGTTCCGGAAATGGTCAAATGAAATCTGAGAAAGTTTCAAAAATAAATAAATAAATCAGTTTGTTGATATATACTTTATTTTTGTTTTGAGGTATGATTTTGTTGATAATTGATAGAGTAACGAATTAAACATGGTTTTAAAAAAAAAAAAAACCATTAAATTGCTCTATCAGTTTTAGTTTTTTTTAATAATACATATACATATAGGTATTTTTTTTTTTTCCTTTATTTGAAAAATTAGGTGAAATACACTTATTTAATAGTGAATTTTAGAAAATACACAACATCTTAATAGTAATTAGATGAAGTACACCCCTTTTAAAAAATCAGAGGTATAAAAATACTTATATACACTTATGTCAGGAGTGCTAGATAAGGCTATCGAGAACTAAACAATGTATATAGGAACTAGACAAGAAGAAAAAAGAGTACATTTGAGTGTTTAGCACTAGACAGAATATGGAAAGTACTGTACGTATATAATATCGAGCTGCACTAGACAAGATGTCGAGTGGCACTACACAAGATTTCTAGCAACTTGAAAGAAAAAAAATTGAGTCTTGTATTAGAAAATAGTATCGAGAGAACTAACCAAGGTGTTTAGCAATTTGACCTCCTTTGTCTAACCATAATATGGACCCGTGATGAGATAAGTGCCCGGACCATTTTTGACTTTTGTATTTAAAATAATTTAAAACTTAAAAAAGTGTATTCACCAAAAAAAAAAAATAATAATAATAATAACAATATAAGGAGAGATGTATTTCCTAAAATACACTGTAGCAAAAGTGTATTGTACAAAGAATTGCCCAGTTAAAATTCCTCAAGCACCGATGCGAAGAAAGAGCATTAAATGGTGGTAACAGTTAGATAATGATCTAATAGTTAAAAAAAAATGCCTATAGATAAGTTAAAAAAAAAAGACTGGATTATGACCCCATATATATAGATAGATAGATAGATATATACAAAACAGCTGGAGAAAAGCGGGATGTTTTATTTTTTTTCATTTTTTTTAGGATAGCATGTCAAATCTTAATTGTTTAAGATCCATCAATTTGGAATTTAATTTTCTTTTTTTCTTTTTAACATGATAAATGTTGAATTTAAAGACTATAAATTAACATATAAGATTTATTTAAAAAAATATGGAAATAAAAATCCGTGAATAAAAGTTGTAAAATTTGCTAGATTATATTGCCATCGTGAAACTATTTTATTTATATTCTTGCGTTTTTTTCTTTAAGGAAGACAATAACTAGTCCAATTTAAGGAAGTTAATATTAACTAGTCTAATATAAATTAACAATATCTTTGAGAAAAGTGAAAAAGAGGAATTACAATAGACTCAAAATGAAAAGTTCATCTTGAATTAATAGAACTGAGTTTACTTATGTTACACTTGATGACTAAGTCAAATTATGGGGGGTATTTTAAGTATTTTATACTATTACTTTCCATAAGTCTAGCTTTAAGACATCCTTAACATACTCACCACATTGTTCGTCATTCTCATATACCCAAGTATAGAACAAAATTGTGAAACCTAACTGAGAAGATGAAATCTAGTTATACTTTAACTTATGATCCTATGTGACAAGTCTTATTATAATCTGGTGGAACCCAGCCCCATAACCCATCATTAAACATAAAAATAATTTAATTCAAGTCTAATTAATAACGTAAATATAGTATTATCACTTAATTATTAGAATGTACAAAAATTACATTACGCGATTAAGCTGAATCTAAGATAGCTTAGTATAATAAAATACAAATCAGTGTCGTAAATGCCACCTCGTGTTTACTTAGAGCCGATAAAGAAAATGCTATAAATGAGTCCTCGATATTGAATTAAAGCTGTTTGACATATTAAACGCATAGTGAATTCGGCTCCAAAAAGCGTGAAAAATGTATCTTACCGAAAAGGTACCATTTGACTAAGTTATCAGGAAACATGACTTTAATACATGTGCACATAGTATTGTATTCATAAACATATTCTTTGTTCTTTTATTATACCGAGCTCTCTCTCTCTCTCTGAGGGTTGTTGGACCTTTATACTGCATCGGGATGCTTCGACAATCATTAGTATAATAACATAGGTGTAAAAGCACATAACATAAGGAATGAGCATATTACTATAAAATTGGTATTAATGACTTCTAGATGGATAATATGCAATAGAAACATGTTTATTATTGGTTTATTATGCATGTGAGAATATTGGGCATCACAGATGGTAGTGGAATTGGTACAAGATTTGGATCTAGCATATAGAAAATCTTCAAAGCAGTCAGTGCTGGAATTGCCTAACACTTAAGAAAAAAACATACATGCATGCAATACTATGGAAAAACATATGATCACATCGTGAACGCAGTGGAATAACAGAGGGTTTAGGTTTTAAAATTTTTTTACATGAAAACAGTTTTCATAACCATAGAACATGCATATATCATAGACATGATTATGTATAACATAAATAAAATCTAGATACATAAACCCTAGAGATGAATTTAGAGTTTACCTCTTATAGCGTGCTTTTCCTTGATCTCCTTGTTGAAGGTGATCAAATCTCTAACCCTAAATCTTCTTGTCTATGCTCTTGCTCTTGGTTGAAAAAGTGAGTGGGCACCAAGTCGAATCTTCCATTGGAGAACGATCAAGAACACCTTCTTGATTTTTTGGAACACAGGGATGTTAGATGAGACTGTGAGATGGTAGGAAATTTTTTTTCTCTCTTTCTCAATTTAGTTGGCGCAGAGGACCTCTCTTTCTCAGCCTTAGCCAATTTTTCTATCTCTCTCCCTATGTCTATGCGTGTAGCACACTCAGAATTACTGTGCAGTATTTTCTCTCATGTATCTTATATATATGAGGCCAAAAACTGCTAATCCCAGTCTAACTAGGATTGGGCTTGTTCTCCAATTTGGGCTTTAGGTGTATTTTTATAGATATGTCTAACTCATATAACTTATTTATAAAAATACCAACTTCTGTGTAGAATCATTATTTTACACAGTTTCATGAAACTAATTTCACAAATACCACCAATCAATTAATGAGCTTTATTGAGTTAGACAAGGGATCTAATGGATCCAAATAATCTAAGCTCCAATAGTATGATAAATACATAATAACTCTTATTATGGTATTTATATAAATACTATTAGTAAATGGGACACTCCACTAAAGGCCCAATACTGCACTGTTAGATTAGATGGCATGCCTTTTATAGAGATTTAATCAACTAGCCTTGATTAACCGATCCATCTAGCATATTCCATACTACATATAGAATCCCTATATAATGCCATAGTTGGATAGGTAAAATTACCGTAATACCCCTCTAACACATATTTACCTTTAAGTTACCATCTTTCTATCAAGGAATAATGTTGTCGATAATTTTGTTCTCAGTGGCCATTTAGACAATTATTAACTAAAGTGAATACTAAGATCTTGGATTTAATTATTCCATGAATCTTGAAAGACGTTAAAGTGACATTAATATATATTATCCTTAACTATTTAGTGTTTCCATCAATTCATAAATCATAACCTCCAATATGCCAGAGTTCACCTCTAATTTCGCAAGGCTAATCTTTTAACAAATCAAAAGGCTACAACCCATGAAAGTAAGTCCAATCAAATATCAAGGATTAAAATCTACATGCTAAGAGCTAGTTTGTGGTAATATAAGAATTGAGTTAGGGCACTCTAATTCTTTATATTACCTGGTCCAGTTCAATACATATAACTTATTTATATTGTACTAGTGTTTCTATCAGAAGTCATATACTTCAATGATTTGATACACATCATTCCTGTTGAGATAGACAAATACTATAACCTTTAGTAAATAAAGTATTCTATCTTTATTTATAGATTGTGAACTAATTAATTTAGACTTAGATAAAGAAACAAGTCTCCCCATAATTAACATATAATCATGTTTGTTTCTTTATACACAAATAAAATCATAGAATCTTTTTCAGATAAATGAACTATTCAATTAAGATAGTTTAATCTAGCAAATATCATAATTGCATATAAGAGAAAGTTGTTTATACTAAAAGGGTAAAATTAGAAATTTACTTTTTAGAGCAAATATCCCAACAGTCAGGAGGAACTTCAGTTTGTCTTGCCAACAAGTGAAGTTCGTTCCATCAAAGTGATTAAGTCTCACAAAATCTTGGGTCATCATCTTGATGGTTGAAAGAGTGGATTCAGCCTCTATCTTCAACAAATAATGCTTTAAGATTGTTGGGAATATATTAAATTAATGGAGGCTTGAGACATGAAAGAATACATTTTTCTTAAAGCGTTATTTTCTCCTGGTAGGCTGCTTGAAGAGAATTCACATGCAAATAGCTTATAGGATATAACAAGCCTCAGTATGTTCTTACACCAAAAAAAAAAAAAAAAATGGAAGAACTTAAATTTGGAAATAAGAACACTTTGACTTTCTGGAAATTCTTTCTCTCAAAAGATTCACAAAGATGAATAAAAAATTAACTTAAAATTATTAATTTTCGTCCAAGGAAATGTCTTTTAATTACACTTTGTGTATAGTTATTTCTATTGCAAAAGAACACAACTTTTGGATGCAACTTTTCTGAAAAATTGTAACCTTTCACGAAAAAGTGGGTGGCGCGGCCGCGCTAGAGCCTTGCGCAGCTGCATAATGCTCTCAGGTCTGAGGCACAATATGTGTCTCAGTTGTGATACCGCGCTAGGGCCTTTCGTGACTATTTATTTTGAATATTTAACAAGCCTCAGTATGTTCTTACACCAAAAAAAAAAAAAATGGAAGAACTTAAATTTGGAAATAAGAACACTTTGACTTTCTGAAAATTCTCTCTCTCAAAAGACTCACAAAGATGAATAAAAAATTAACTTAAAATTATTAATTTTCGTCCAAGGAAATGTCTTTTTATTACACTTTGTGTATAGTTATTTCTATTGCAAAAGAATATAGCTTTTGGATGCAATTTTTTTGAAAAATTGTAACCTTTCACGAAAAAAGGAGTGGTGCGGCCGCGCTAGAGCCTTGCGCGGCTGCATAATGCTCTCAGGTCTGAGGCACAATATGTGTCTCAGTTGTGCTACCGCGCTAAGGCCTTGCGCGACTATTTATTTTGACGACTATTTATTTTGAATATTTGTTGAATTATTTGCTTAGGAAATCCTAACCATATATATTCATATATATATGGACACAATCTAATAGGTATTTTTTTTAGTTATCTATATGGATTATTTTATCCAATTAAAATTCATCACGCACAAGTAAATAGAGAAAAGCATAAAATAAAATAAAATAAAATAATATGTATTTATTTTTTTTTCTAACTTCTCAAATTGTGATATCCATTAGATAATGATCCAATGGTTAAAAACAAAATACCTATACTGGATCATGGTCCTATATATATGTATATATACCTCGTCTTGCTTATAATAAATTGGTGGTCAACTCAATCAGAATAACACACTAATTATCTATAGAATTCGGTTAAGATCAATGCTAATTATAATGTTTCTCCTAATTAATTGTGAAACATCTGTGGAAAAGAGTCTCAAACAACAACAAAAAAAGATCATAAACCAATAATGAAAAAGTACCAAAAAAAAAAAAACACATGAACAACGAATAACAGCAAGTTGCATGTTGGGATATTAAAATGAAAAGTTTGCATAATTGTATCAATGTAGGTCTCCACACTAGAGTTCTTTATGGTTTGATTGTACTAAAACATGAGTCACCATTTTTTTTCCGGTTTTGAAAAAGCATGTTCTCACTAAAAACCCTTCTAAAAAATTTATTTAGTGAGAAGACTAATAAATAAGAAATTATCATAGCTTTTATATGTTTAATTAATCTGGTAGTTTTATTTTATAGAAGCTAAATTGCAACTCAAATGTACAAGTTAAAATCACTCACTGATCATCATAAAAATATATATATAAAGCATAATCATCTAAAGGGTAAAATTTATTTGGGGGATTGAAG
The DNA here is from genome assembly GCA_002914845.1 of Trema orientale. Classification (NCBI taxonomy): domain Eukaryota; kingdom Viridiplantae; phylum Streptophyta; class Magnoliopsida; order Rosales; family Cannabaceae; genus Trema; species Trema orientale. Next base: position 1,232,637 of record JXTC01000028.1, on the reverse strand, counting down.
TACCTCACTTCTTTTTATTATTATAATATATTTTTTATGGTGGGACCCACAGTTTTGTTTAAAAAAATAACCTCTCTCTCGCTTCTCTCTCCCTCCCAGTGCAACTCTCTTTTTCTCCCCAGCTCTCTTCTTCTCTCCCTCGACCGAGCAACAGCCGTCGGCCCCAGCTCCCGCGTGCACCACTGTCCTGCCACGGGAACGACCGGCGCAGCTCCAGCTCTCTGCCAGCTACACGCCGCTGCCCTCGCAGCAGCCGTCGGAGCTGCCAAATGCCGGCGAGGAGCTCGTGATTCTGCAGACGTTTTCAGTCACCGGTGACTATTACAGCGACCGTTTGACCTCAAATTGGGCTTGTTGGATTCGCCTCGTTGCAAGGATCATCAAGTTATATATTTCATGACTCCATTTTACCCAGATTAAAAGTTGCTATTTTTGAGTTATTTGAGCTCGGTTTGACTTTTTGATCGGACCATTAGATTTTGTTTTTGATGTTATTTTTGGAATGTACTCGAAAAATGGTGAAGATTGATATATATATATTGACTATATTTGGTGACCAGCACGAAAAACGATATCTAACAGCTTAGATTTTGCTTTGTTTTGCGCACCATCGGTCTGATTTTGGCCCAAATCCTAATCGGACGAATCATATGTCTAATCTAGCTATTTCAGGTGCTAGAAATTTAGTAAAGAAGTCTATTTCTTGATTCGAACTCCGTTGAGGAGTCAGTTTTTTCATAAGTGAGCGATCGAGGGCTTAGAATTGGTTCCTGAGCCTCTGAGCGATCGTCCAACGACACCTTGAGGATCCAATAGCGTGGTATCACTATTCTATTGTGGTAGGGATTCAGTTACCAACGTTTTACATTATTTTTTATTAAAACTTACTTTCTGCAATACATGATGACAAACATGATTTTAAAACTATTTTGGACATATGTGGTGGAATTGAGTTGTATGATTTATATTGGATTGCTCTGGGACTTTTCTGAGTACAGATTATTTTTGGATATGTTAAGATAGGGCCGTTATGCTACCCATTTTTTAATAAATTATAGTTAACTATTTTATTAAATTCCAAAGCAATACTTGAATTTGAATATTTGCATGGCTATTTTTATATATCAGTTCAGAGTACATATATCATAAGATTACATATGAGTACTAGGTTAGCATCATGGGAATTTTACAGTGTGGCGTTACAGCTCCACCGACAGTGTAGAGTCCGTGAACCTGCACGGGATTTTGCTCCTGATTACCTCCCCATTTGACAGGCGTAGGCAATACGGTTGCCTCTCTAGGTTTAGTAAGCGGCACATGGGTATCCCCTCCGGGTATGAGCTAGGTGTTAGGCAGGCTGTATGGCACATATAGTGCCAACATCCTGATTTCTATTGATGAGAGGTGGTGAACTCATGGGTATGGGTGGATTTATGTCATGTATAAGTAGATTTGTATCATGTGTTGGTGGATTGATTGATTTTTAGATATCATGCTTATATATATATATAGTATAGGCATATACAGACTATTGGCTTTGAAAATTGTTATATGTATATATATTTATAATTTTGCAAAGGTGTTTTGGATTAAACTAATCATGTATAAACTCTCCATTATTAAAAAGATTTTTAAATGAGGTAACAGTTTTCCTACTGAGCTTACGAGCTTACCTTTCCTACTTTCCTCCCTTTCAGGTGATTGTTCGTTTGAGTTAGTTGTCTCGATGGCTAGGCAAGTCGCTTAGCTTATGTTTGCAGTCATATTCCTCTTCGGTTGGTCCCTATACCTTATCATACTCTTTTTCATGCCTAACTATTTAGCCAAGTTCATTGTTTCTACTAAGTGATTGTATGAGGACATATTTACTACTATTTGATGATTTGATGTATAAATGGGACATTATGGCTCCCAAGGAGCATATTTTCAAAATTTTAACTACTTAGAATTTTGACCTAACTCTGAAAATTTATTTTTGGACTTTCAGACTCAAGATTTGCGAAATTTATTTAATCAACACTAAAGTTTTATTAAACCAAGTTTTTGTACAACTTAACTATGTTTTCTTAAATTTTAATTGGTATTTCTTTCTTGATAAACTAAACTAAAGATGGACCCCCTTTTAATATAAAATTTCTAATGATTTGAGGATTAGAATGAATAATCCAAGTACTTAGTTTCCTACGAATTTTGCAAATTTCCTTATTCATCCTTATTTATACTCAAAATTACTAAAAGTCAAGGCCTTAGATTTTCAGTCGTGATAGGGATTATATTCACGTTAAATATAAAGGCACCCATTTTTAGTCAAATTATTTTTTAAAATACAATTTTCCCCTTATTCTAAAAATTATGAAATAGAATTTGTATTAAAGCATCCCATTCTCGGATTAAACTGTAAATAATAAAATGAAAACCTTGCCCATAAATAGTGCAAGATAGAGATTTTTTTCTCCTAAACCTAATCAAGAATAAGTAATTTTTTATTATTGATAATCGGATAATATCCTTCACTGAAATACGAAACCTACTATAATCAAATATATTTGAGATCATATGCAATTCTTAATTTTCATTGTGAGGGTTTGAGGCATAGGTATTGTTTTTACACCCTTCGTCCGTACTGGAGCATGATCCCAAACCCTTTTTTTTTCTTATATGAAATAATATTTTAGTAATTGTCTCACTTTAAGCTTCTCTCTCACTTATTTTTATCTGTTATCTAACTGCTTCGCTAATAAAAACGCTAATTTTGTTTTTATAAGGCTAGAGAAGAACCGAGAACTAAATCTTTTTTGTTTTTTTTGTTTTGACGGAGACAATTATTCTAAATCTAAACACCTTTGAGTGTGTGTGTGTGATATATATTATTTTGATGAATGTATCACAATTTACGCGAAATTTCCTTTTGTCGACAATAGTGGATTGTTTTAGTGGCACTTTCATCACTTGAACGTTTACTAGTCATATGCATACAAATTATATATATATATATAGGGTGATGTTTCAATGGAGATTTTTGTTTTTACTCCATGGATGGGTACTCTAATTTGGGCCATTGGATTGTAATCTAATGGCTATAATAATATTAGTAGATTTATTAAAAATATTATTATAATTAATAAATATATAAATATAGAAAGTTATTTAAAATAAAAAAGATGGGTAACCTGATGAATTGGTTAATTTATTTTATTTTACTTTATTTTATAAGAAATAAAATTAGTGAAAAATACTTAATAACCCTAAATTACTCTTAACTATCTTATTCGTAGGAAAAAAAAAAAACAACAACAACAAAAGATGTACAAATTTTAAGCTATTTGACGCATAATTTTTTTTAAAACAAATTTTCTTTCAATGTAGTTGTTTTATTCATTTTTTATTATTTAAAAAAACAACTTATTCATAATATGAAAATTATCCTACCTTAGATTTTACCGATAAAAAAAAATTATTAAATATTGAAGATACAATAATACATATAGTTTTAAATTAAAGGTAATTAAAAAATTAAACTTTAAATTAAATTTTCAAAAAAGAAATAAATAAAAAAATTAGAAATTAATATATTGAATAAGATGACTTATTATTGTAGGTTTGTTTCCAAATTAGTCAAATTTACCCATCCATGGAGCAAAAACAAAAATACCCATTGAAAACTCACCCATATATATATATATATATATATATATATATATATATATGATAGCTACAAATGAAAATTTGGACTTCTCCTCTAATATCTTCATATTTTAATCATTGTATCACTGTTTTTGGTGATATGTATGTCTCATATTTTTCTCAAAAACTAATCTGAGAGCGTTGACATTAATTGTTTCGAATTTTCTTCCCTAAAATATCTCTTGATATTTTCCCTGAGATTCGATGTCTGCTACTATAGCATTTATAGTACTTTGTAGTTTGTACACGAAAAACAAAAGAATATATCCCTTGAGAGACTATCATGTAAAATTATACGATCAATCATAAACTAACTAGATGTTGCTAAAAAATCATGAACTAACTAGTGCTTAATGGTTATAGATTGTAAACGGAATATGTGCAATTTATTAAATCTGGAATTTAGTATTGTGTATGTGTATGCCCAACACCACGTAATAATAAAAATGTGACACAAATTTAATATAATAGTTTAGTCTAAAAAGCATCAGTTTGGTAGGTTCGTACTTGGACTACAACCAAATTTTGCAGATTCGTTGATCCCATCTGTGTTATTACTAAATAGGATAAAACTAAATAAATAAACAAATAAAATAGTGTCATACAAATGGGATATATATGGCTAATAACCAAACTGCCCAGTTGACAGACTTGTATTTTTTTAATTGCTCTGAAACTAATAGTTTGAGCTGTTAGCTCTTTGATCTATAGAAAACTATGGATCTAGAAGAGCAAACGGCAAGCCTTCTATCTTCAAAACCAGTTCCAGTTACCGAAGTGAACGCAACCTGTTTGATAAAAGGACTGAACAAAGATGAGATTGTTGTTGAGGCAAAGAAGCAGCTGCAATTAGCAGGTCCTCTAGTGTGCGTTAATCTCCTAACATATTGTTTACAGGTGATTTCAGTCATGTTTGTGGGTCATCTTGGGGAATTAGCACTTGCTGGAGCTTCCATGGCCACTTCATTTGCTTCTGTAACTGGTTTTAGCTTGTTGGTAAGATGATGCTTTTATTTATTTATTTATATATTGCTTTGTTCATATGTGTTATGGTTTTTCTAGAATGAAGTGCTAATCTGGGTTTTGTTCCATTAAAAGTTTTGGAGCCATATATATAATCATAAATGATGATAGTGCTCTATAAGTGATGAGGGCTTAAACTGATGTAGGTTCTTGTTCTGATTTAGGTTTCGTTAGCTGGACACAATATTCTTTTTTTTTTTTTATTATTATATACATATATATATGTGTGTGTGTGTATATATATATTCTTGTATACAAGTGTTTTCTTTCAAATCTTTATATGGGCAGAGGAAAAGAACTAAGAAAATGATATGTTCTTCATGCATGAAAAATTTGACTTACCAATTCATCATAATTGTTGGATAGATTGGAATGGGTAGCGCCTTGGAAACATTCTGTGGTCAGTCCTACGGAGCAAAACAGTATCGCATGCTTGGTGTTCACATGCAGAGAGGAATGCTAGTTCTTCTACTTGTTAGCATTCCCCTGGCGATTATATGGGCAAATGCAGGCCAAATTCTTGTGTTCTTGGGTCAAGATCCAGAGATATCGGCTGAGGCAGGCCGATATGCTAGATTCATGATACCGAGCATTTTTGCTTATGCCATTACTCAATGCCACACCAAGTTCTTGCAAACACAGAACAATGTGGTTCCAATGATGGTCAGTACAGGAATGACAACATTACTACATGTCTTCATCTGTTGGACTCTTGTGTTCAAGTCTGGCCTTGGAAATAGAGGTGCGGCCTTGGCGAATGCAATCTCTTACTGGGTTAATGCCTTGTCATTAATTATTTATGTCAGAATCTCTCCTTCCTGCAAGAACACATGGACTGGGTTCTCTAGTGAGGCGTTTCATGGAATCCCCAAGTTTCTTAAACTCTCCATTCCTTCAGCTGTAATGTTAACGTATTATTACTTACTCCCCAACTGATTCTTTTTTTCGTTCGACATCTTTTTTCCTTTGCCTAATTTTGATCTTAGTTTTAGTACTTTCTAGATTGAGAATTTCTTCATTCCATGTCTCTGAACAGCTTGGAAATCTGGTCATTTGAAATGATGGTCCTCTTATCTGGCCTCCTTCCTAATCCAAAACTTGAAACATCAGTCCTGTCAATCAGGTTCGAATTCCATCCTTAAATACTGCTATTGAGTAGTATATATTTGAACCTGGTAACTAAGAAATGCAAGTTACTAACTGGGTCTAATAAAATTTTCAGCCTTAACACATGTTCACTGGTCTACATGGTACCCCTTGGACTCAGTGGGGTGACTAGGTGAGATGGCAGCATCTTTTGTTCTGTATTATTAGAAACACTCTGTTTGTCACGATTGAGAGAAAATCTCAACTCAAATTTGAATAAATTAGTGACGTTGTTAACATTAAACTACTTTAAATATCATTTTAAAGTGTTAGCAACGTTACTAATTTGTTTAAAGAAAACTTTGATCTTTCCCTGCTCATTATTTCCTCTTGCATTGTCTGTCAGCACAAGAGTTTCGAATGAATTGGGTGCCGGGAGACCAGAAATAGCTCGTCTAGCAGTATGTGTTGCACTGTCTCTGGTTGTTACAGAAGGCACCTTGGCTGCTGCTGTCATGATATTGGGTCGTCGAGTATGGGGCTATTGTTACAGCAGAGAAGAACAAGTTGTTAAATATGTTGGACAAATGTTGATTTTCATCTCAGTTTCACACTTCTTTGATGGAATTCAATCTGTGCTTTCAGGTTTGTACCAACCATTTTCACTTTGCTTCTTTTCCTTTACCACAAAGTTTATTATTTTCTGTATTTTTCACTTTTTTTNTACCACAGAAGAATTTCACTGTATAAGAGTAATGATAATTCAAACAGATCTACATATAGGTTTAATAATCTTTTTCACAGCGACTCTTCTCATCATATTCAAGTCAACTGTAACAAATGTTCGAAATGTCCAAAAATGTTTTCCCTGAGAAATATGTGATTCTCTGTTTTGTCACGGGGATCAGGTGTGTAGAAGATTTTTTCATGTCCTTTCATTCAGAAAAAAATCAAATCTAACAACTACCCTTTGGTGCTAGAAATATTAAAGAATCGAGCTTGTTTGGAGTCTTGCCATTCTGAGGAAAGGTTCCTAAACTTTTTCTGAAATTACATGAGTGACAACAGATAATAATTTCAGGCACCATTAGAGGCTCTGGGCGGCAAAAGATTGGCGCTTTCGCTAATTTGGCAGCTTATTATCTTCTAGGCATTCCTATTGCCATATTGTTAGCCTTTGTCTACCACTTTGGTGGGAAGGTAATGTCACAGTATTTTTTTTTTCACTGCTTACTAGTTTGTTGTATCAGCTAGCTAGTTTCATATATGTTTTGGAAAAGAGAACAAGAATAATGTAGTGGTCGAATCAAATGTGTTCCACAGGGGCTTTGGATGGGAATCATAGTGGCGTTATTCATGCAAGCACTAGGTCTTGCTATCCTAACTATATGCACTGATTGGGAAAAAGAGGTAAAAATACTTGAACTTGGTACAATTACAGATTCCATCTTCTGAATTCGTCTTATGCCCAATTATTATTAATGTCCCTTTTTCAGGTGAATAAAGCTTCAGAAAGAGTACATAGCACAAAAGCTGCAAGTGATGCACTATTATCATGAGACTAATCAATATCATATTCTGATTCTCCATTGGGGTCAAAGTCCAACACCAGCCAAAGAAAGAAAGAAGTTGATTAGATGTCCTTGTTCCTTTAATAGTAGTATAGTACTACACAGCAATTCAAGATGATTTAGTATGGATATTAGGCTTCGTAGAACATGAGTGTACTCTATGTTTAGTTTTAGAGGGTGAAATATAAATCGAATTAAGTGTTCTATTCTCTACATCGACAAGGAACATTATTCTAGTGATTACCGAACTTACTTTCATGTATTTTGTCTTTTCGAGTTACCAAAGGACTAGTTCCGATTTATGGTTCGAATTCCGGTATCTTGAAAGATAAGGTGTATGAAATATATAGAATGTTTTTCATGATAGACGCCATGCATATAATGTCACTTTAAATTTTTTCAAGTACTTGGATAATATAAACCAGGGCCCCGATATTCACTATGTGAATTTGACTGTATTGGCATAAGCAGATACAAACATCGTAGTCAACTATTATCCATTAGATGAAAAATGACAACTCGAAGGTAAATATGTACTATAGGGGCAATGCGGTAAGTTCACTCTTCTGGTACGGCATTGCATCAAGGGTATGTGTACAGGTATAGTACATGCTAAATAGATCAAGCTAATTATTTGATAATAAGCTTCACAGAAAATAAATGATATTTAGTCCAAGAGTTCAATATTGGGCCTATAGTGGTGTGTCTCAATATTAATGGACAAGGCCCAATCATAATTATGAGTTAATTATGATTGTGGGCATATGGTCCATTGGAACTTGGGCTTTATGGATCTATTTGGTCCCCTGTCTAGCTCAAATTAAAGCCCAATAGTTATTTGATAATCAGTTGAGCCCAACAAGCCCAATAAACCCATTAGGGTTTACTAATCTCTCTACAGTTAAGAGAAAAGTTCTCTAACTGCACAGAACAAGATTTACACGTGAAACACCCCTTGAGAAGAGAGTGTTACATGAAAAATAGAGAGAGGAAAAGCAGAGAAAAATCGGCCACACTAGGGGATTTACTATCCTTGGTGTTTTCGGCCATCCCGGAGAAATCAGCTCGAGAATATTGTCTTCTTGTTCGTCTACGGATCTCTTTATTAGGAATCAAGAAGGTGACCACCCACCGGATCAATTAAACGGCTTTTGAGAATAGACGGGAAGACAAAAAGGTTGTGGAGTGTAAATGAAAAAGTCTCCAAATATTAAGGCTTGGATTGATGTAGCAAATGTATTAGTAGATTTTAGTTGTTTCTTTTCATATTATTTTCCACTTTCTTTTATTTATCTATTTTTTTAATTTTTATTAGATTATCTAAATTGATTACATCTATAGTAAGAGTGGTGTTTATAAACTTCAATTTGAAGAATCGATTAAATATTCTAAAGAATTGAACTATAATTTTCTATATTTATTTTGTCTCATAGGCTCAATTGTTGATTTCTAATATGAAAAAATATTCAGGGTAACTTTCTTTTTTCTTCAGAATAAATAAAAGGCAGTAGAGTACAAGACGTCTGAAGTTGAAAGTGTTTTAAGTCTTTACAAAGAATCTATTGAGGACTAATGTGGTCCGCTGCTCGATGTGTCCGTCGTCATAGTGTGCCACTTAGTGGTTTCTGTTTCGGTTCAGTGGTGGTGGTTGTTTGTGCTGCTGCAGCTACTAGAACGTCTATTAGTTTTGACCTATGCGATGGATTTGAAAGAACCAAAGCATCGGAAATGACATGTTATGCAGTATTTGTTACGGGTTTTAAGTAACTTTAGTGACAATTGTTTCGGGTTATGTATGGAGGAGTTCTGTTGGTGATCTATATAGTACTACATGATAGAACAAAAGAAAAATTAAGATATCCTTGTTCTTTTTTGACTTCATCTGAATTTTTTGGGTGTTCTGTTTCTATTACAACAAAGAAGATTGTAGAAGAAGACTATTTTTCTATTATGTATACAAGAGATAAAGATAACAGCTATCATTATTCTGCCAGCTAATCAACAACTAATCAACGAAACTAACTCTAACTATATATAACGAATTAGGTAACAATATCGAAGACTCCCCCTCAAGATGGATTGTGAATGTCAAGAACAGCCATCTTGGAAAGAAGCGAAAAAAAAATGGAGCAGGAGGTAAGGCTTTAGTAAATATATCAGCTAATTAGTGATGAGAACGAATAGGTAGGAGTTCAATAAATCCTTGAGAAATCTTGTCACGGATGAAATGACAATTAAGCTTGATGTGCTTGGTGCGTTCATGAAATGTAGGATTAGTAGCAATATGAATAGCAGCCTGATTATCACAAAAAAGAAGAGCGGGAGCAGAGATCAAAATGTGAAAATCCTGAAGCAAATGATAGAGCCAAACAATTTCACTAGCAGTGGAAGCAAGAGCACGATACTCGGCTTCAGCAGAAGAGCGAGAGATAGTAGACTGTTTCTTGGCTTTCTAGGATATAAGAGAATCACCAAGAAAAATACAAAAACCAGTCACTAATTTTCGAGTATCAGGACAAGAACCCCAGTCCGCATCAGAAAATGCTTTGAGATGAACAGAGGAGGAAGCAGAGAAAAACAAGCCTTGACCAGGACGAGATTTAAGATAATGAAGAAGATGATGTGCTGCCTTTAAGTGTGATAGTCGAGGGCGAGCCAAAAATTGACTAAGCTGATGAACAGTAAAAGTGATATCCGGACGAGAAATAGTCAAATAAAGCAATCGACTAATGAGATGACGATACTGAGCAAGATCAGGAAGTAAATCACCATCATCTGCACTAGGTTTAAGCTTTGGATCCACCAGAACAGTAGTGAGTTGAGATGCAAGATAACCAATGTCTTCAAGTAACTAAAGAGCAAAATGGCATTGAGAAAATACAATACCACAGTCAGACTTAGCAATTTCAAGCCTAAGGAATTGCTTTAAAGAGCCCAAATCCTTGAGTTTGAATTGATTGCTAAGAAAAAATTTGAGAGCAGCAATGACCTGAGAGTTGGGTCCAGTGATAACAATGTCATCTACATAGACTAAGAGAGCAACAAAAGAACAACCAGACCCTTTCGTAAAAAGGGAATAGTCTGATTTGGATTGAGAAAAAATAATGGAAACAAGGGTATAAGAAAACTTAGAGTACCATTGACGCGAAGCCTGTTTAAGGCCATATATGGATTTGTGGAGCTTACAAACCAAAGGCCTTCCAGTAGAAGATATCTCCCCCTTTCTACCAAAACTGAAGGGTAAATCCATGTACACTTCTTCAAATAAATCCCCATGAAGAAAAACATTGTCCACATCAAGCTGAACAAGATGCCAGCCTTGAGTAGCAGCTAGTGCCAAGAGAACTTTGATAGTAACTAGTATGGCAATAGGGGAAAACACTTCAAGAAATTTAAGCCCTTCTAGTTAAATATACCTTTTCACAGCCAAACGAACCTTGTAGCATTCAATGGTCCCATCAGACTTATAATTGATCTTGTATATCCATTTACAGCCAATTGTGTGTTTGCCAGGGGATAATGAAACAATAGACCAAGTCCTATTGGCCTCCATAGCCTCCAATTCAGCTTGCATAGCAGCACGTTATTCAGGAAAAGCAACTGCTTGATGATAAAATTGTGGCTCAGAATGAGTAGAAATATTCAGAACAAGGTTTTTGTAAGATGGAGACAAGGAGCGATAGGACAAATAGTGAGTCAAAGGATATAAAGTAGAGCAAACAGGCAGAAGCTGTTGAGAGAGCATATTATAATGAAAATCCCGAAGGTAAGAGGGTGGTTTATGAACTCTAAAAGACCGTCGAATATGAGGGACATCAACTGTAGTAGATAATGGGGCAGAGGAAACAGAATCCAAAAGATCAATAACATCACAAGCAGAAGGAGATGGAAGAGGAGGATCAAAAGCTGGAGTAGGCAAAACAAGATCAGGAAACGAATCAACCAACTAGTCTGGGGAAACCACTGTATGAAAAGGAAATGAATCTTCGTGAAAAACAACATTCTGAGAAACAAAAATATGCTTAGAGTGAATGTCATACAACTTATAACCCTTCATGCCTGGTGGATAACCAATGAAAACACATACACGAGCTCGAGGTTAAAACTTAGTACGATGGGTAGATAAAGTTGAAGCAAAAGCCAGGCAGCCAAAAACACGAAAAGAAGCATAGTCAACATCAGATTGATATAGCAAATCAAATGAAGTTTTATGACGAAGCAGCGGAGAAGGTATTCTGTTGATCAAAAATACAGCTGTAAGAACATATTCAGTCCAGAATTGAAGAGGAACTCTTGAGTGAAAATAAAGAGCTCGAGCAACATTAAGAATATGTTGATATTTCCTCTCAACAACAGAATTCTGTTCTGGTCGTTCTGTACAAGAGAACTGATGCAACACTCTATGAGAACTGAAAAAATCAGTAAAACCCAACTCTTTTGCATTATCAGATCGAAACATCTTAATAGAAGCACCAAACTGAGTCTTGACCATGGTGAAGAACTTAGGAATAATAGAGGAAACATCATATTTCTGTTTGAGCAAGAAAATCTAAGTAAATCTACTATAATCATCCACCAAAGTTAAAAAATAACGATGACCAGAGTGAGAAGGAATGTGATAAAGTCCTTAAATATCACAATGAACTAAATCAAAACCATGAGCAACCATATTATTGCGAGAATCAAAAGGTAATCTTCTTTGTTTCACCAAAGGACATATGTAACAAGGACCAGCTTTATAGGTTCTAATAACATCACAGTGTAATCGATCTTTCAATGAATCAAGGCATTTAAAAGACAAATGACCAAGTCTATTATGCCAAGTACTAGCAGACACTTTATTATGAGGTACAAAATGTGAAGAATGACAAATAATATCTTCAGTAGAGATGTTGATAGCATCAAGAACATAAAGGCTGTCCAACTTTTCACCCTGCTAATCATTTTCTTAGTGCTATGATCCTGAATAGTGAAATAGTCAGGAAGAAACTGGACAGTAAGCTGAGAATTTGTTATAAGAGCACTCACAGAGAGAAGATTAAAATGAAATTGTAGAACAAACAACACATCCTTGAGAATCAACATAGAGCTGATCTTGACATCACCATATAAGCTCACAGGAAGACAAGTATTATCAGGCAAAGTGACATGAGAATTGGCAATAGTTTTCAAGGACATAAATGCGTTGGCATTAGAACAAATGTGTCGAGTAGCACCCGAGTCAACTATCCAATACTTTGTGGAAGACAAGACATTATGTAACGATACTAAAAAACAAGTACCTGTGGTAAAGGAAGTGCTGGGACAATCAGGGATAGCATTAGCTGTATTAACAATAGCAGCTAGATGGCTAGACAGCATGTTCATCAGTTGTTGATACTGAGAGGTGTCCAGATTTTGCAAGAAGCTTCCAACACTTGGAGCTTCAGCAATATTTATGGGACTGAAACAAGATTAAACTGAAACTTAGTTAGATAATTGATTAATAGTAGCTGAATTGTTAGAATAAAAAAGAGTATCTTTCTGTCTTGGTTGATAACCAGGTGGATAGCCATGAAGCTTATAGCAGCGATCAATAGTCTGACCATGAAACTGACAATGAGTGTAGAAAGGCTTGTCCTTCCTTTGCCCACGATATCCACCAGAATTATTATTTCCTCTATTACCTCCATTGTTGAAAGTACCAGATTGTAAATTGGAATTCTTAGTAATAGTAGGCTTGGTGGCAAAAGCCATAGTGTTAATAGAATAAGAAAGTGGAATCCCAACTTTTCTTTGACGTTCTTCTTGGGACACAAGAGAGAAGACTTTATTTATGGGAGGCATAGGATCCATAACCAGAAGCTAACCACGGATTTGAGCAAAACAGTCATGAAGGCCCATGAGAAAAGACATGACATATTCCATTTGAGAGTAAGCATTCAAGGCTTTAACACGACTACAAGTACATTTTTCAAATGTACAAAGAGGTTTATAGTTTTTTAATTCTTCCCAAATAGTCTTCAGCTTAGTAAAATAGACACTCACAAAAGACTGTTCTTGAGACAAATTCATCAAATCTCTACGTAGCTGAAAAATTCGAGGACCATTACTTTGTTGAAAATGATCTTTAAGATCAGGCCAAATTTCATGTGCAAATTCGGCATAGATGACACTGGCCGAAATTTTTTTTAAAACAGAGTTCAAAATCCAGGAAATAACAATGTTGTTATTGCGAGTCCAAGCTTGAATTTGGTTCAAATCAGTACCTATTAGTTTCAGGATCGAGCCATCGATGAAACCCAATTTGTTCTTGACAGATAATGCGATCAACATCGTGTGACTCCAAGAAGCATAATTGTCACCTGTTAAAGTTTGCGAAACCAGAACAAGGCCGGGGCTATCATAATGGTGAAGGAAGTAAGGGCTTAAAGGTTCATCAATGGAAAATTTTCCTGTGGATTGTTCCATTTGAATCGAAGTTGCAGATCCAGGAGAAGCCATGATTGTAGATAAAATCAACACTCAATAGAGAAAAAACAAACATAATCAAGAAGAATTGGACTGAATCACAAACTCAAATGAGAAAAATCTATGGCAGAATGAGTCTTCAAAAATAGAGTTGAGCGAGGAAGGCAACGAATTTCTGCTTTGATACCATATTACAACCAAGAAGATTGCAGAAGAAGACTCTATTTTTCTATTATGTTCAACCTAACTTATATACAAGAGATAAATATAACCGCTATCATTATTCTACCAGCTAATCAACAACTAATCAACGAAACTAACTCTAACTATATACAACGAATTAGGTAACAATATCTAAGAGTTTCTGCAAAAGATTGGATTGAAGAGTTATGACATCTACACAATGGTAGAATATTTTATGGCCTCACAAATATGTAAAAGTTTGTATATTAAAGAATTTTAAGAAACTGGTTTTTCATTTTTCATGTTTTCAAAAGAAAAAAACTGCTTCTTTGATACCCCAAAGGAGTCACTTCAACCCCTTTCTCCCTCTAATCCCCTCTTTATCAATTTTCTTCTCGCTGTTTTTCGTCTTATGTAGAATCGGAATTAAGAACAAATGTGGGCTCTTTTGCCATTTTTGTCATAATCTTTTATAAGAAAATATAATAGGCAAGGCCTTTTGTGTGTATATATACATATAGATTCAGAGAAATATAAGGTTGATGAAAAGTAGTATCAATTCAACTTAAATCTGCTTTCTAGAGATCATTAAATTGAATTGAGAAGACGATTTTTTTTTTTATTAGCAAAGGTAGAGATGTAAAGTGGCTCAGCCCGGCTCACATTTGATAAAAACCCACATAGGTTTTGTACAGGACTTAGGCCCAGCATCTATTCCTATTAACTAGCCTAACATGGCTCATAGGCCCCACTCACATTTTATATGTGACTAAGTTGATCGTCCCTATGCAAACCAAATGTAGACCTAATTTCATCGTTGTTCTATTATTCCTTTGTTTTTGTTAGATTAAAATAGAAATAAACCTATTTATATTCTTTTAAACTATGAATAAATTAAAAATTTTAATAAAAATAAGTAAATAAATAATATGAAAAGCATATAAATGAAAATATTTAATTAAGATTTATTTTAAATTTCTGATTAAAAAATATATTTAAAACTATGTCTAAAATGGCTGAATACGAGCCTAATGTGATACTATAGAAATGTGGTCAGGCCAGACCGGGTCAATGGGTCTGTTACTAAGGCCCAACCTGACCCTTACTATATGTACCAGGCTCACCCAAACTCATGTTAATATACACCGAGTCAGATCGGTACCATATTTTCTCTTTGGAATATGGGCCGCCTACAAAGCTTGGCCCACATTGACATCTCTAGGTAAAAGTATTATTTCCCATAAATTCAATAGAATCTCTCTAAAAGAAAAGAGAGAAAGAAAAAAAAAAAAGAAATCAATTTTTCTGAAAAATAAATAATTAGACGAATAAACCCAATTTGCAGCCGTTTGATTATATTCATGGACAACTTTAAGAATAGTTAATTACCAATGGGTAATTTGCCGCTTAATGGCCATCTAATAGTGTCAATGGTAGGGAAAAATTACATGGCACAATTCTTTATAGACATCAAGTTAATCAACTTAAACATCTGTGACTCACATTATAGATTATTCTCATTAGATAACGTGACGCTTATATTATCAATTTACAATTTGTTGTTTCTCCTAAATAATGTTTTCAGGCTTGAGTACATGTATTTCAAGGTGATCTAGCATAGCTAGAAGAAACCAAAAAAAAAAACGTTCTGGTATTAAAGTATAAACCGGTCACATTCAGTGTATTTGTGTCATTTTGGATCAGTTACTTCCGTACGTTTTTTAGGTTGATTTAAAACTCGAAATTAAGCTTCTAATAGAGTTATATGTAATATCATATATAAACTGATAACTTTTAAGATGGTATTTTTTTTTTTTTTCTTAAAAGCATACAGCTATTTCTTACCCGCAATATGATACGTCTCCTTCTATCTCGCTGTAACGTGAACATTATTGTATTAATTAAATGTTTTACCCTTAAATTATTAATGCAGATACATGTGATAGGTTAAAAAAGGATATGGTAATTATAAACATTAGAAATTAATTATGATTACCAGTTTTTTAATAAGTCATTGACACTTCATATTCCGATGTATTGGTGCATGCAATGATGTTAATTAATCTATAATGAATCGATGAACTACATATATGCGCAATTATATATATATATATATATATATATACTAATGGGTCATGTTTCAATGGAGATTTTTGTTTTTACTCCATTGATGGGTACTTTCATTTGGACCATTGGATTTTAATCTGATGGTTATAATGATATTAGTAATTTTATTAAAAAATAAAAATCTAATTAAATATTTATGACTTAAAAAATTAGTAACCTATATGTGACCTATGAATTGGAATTTTTTTTTCCCAATCCCTTTTTCATTGTTTTTTTCTTTTTTTCATTCTATTGTTTATTTTTATTAAAAAATAAATAGAAAAACAAGTAACCGTATATATATCTAGATATTTTTTTTTCTAAAGAACTAATTGTATATATATTAAATTTTTCATCAAAAAATGAGTCTTTTTTTATAATTTCAAAACTAACATTATATATCCCCTAAAAAAAAAAAACTAATGTTATGTATATATTCTTAAAAAAAAACAACTAACCGTTAATATAAAACTATTAAATACTAATTTTTTATCAAAATTTTTTCTTAAAAAAATATTCTTTCTTTTTTATAATTTCAAAACTAATATTCCCTTTCATTATAAAAAAAAAAAACTAACGTTACATCTCATATAAAAACAAAATTAACAGTATTTATATTCTCAAAAAAATTACTTATTCATATTATTAGCATAATATGTTCAAATTAAATGAAATTTAAAAAATTAAACTTATAAGTTAAAATCAAAAAAAGAAAAGAAATAAATAAAAAAGAAAAATAAGTGAATAAAACATTAATTGATCAAAAATAGATGAAATTACTTGCTATTGTAGGTCATATTCAACTTGATAATTTTACCCATCCATAGAGCAAAAACAAAAATCTCCATTGAAACATCACCCATATACTAATACCTCAACTTTTTCAGGACATATATATAGAAGGGCAACCACCATTGTTTCATTGAACATTAGAGTCTAGATCCCTCTGGAGGCCGGCGGAAAGTACGCTTAAAGTCCATCAAAATTCCCTTGTAGGAGAACAACAATGGCGCTTTGGAGCGTTATTCATGGTATATTTGTCGCTCTGGCGGTGGCAACCGTTGTTTTTAAGCCGATTTCCCAGCCTGTGGAAGAAGATTTTGTTAGTTGTTACACTGTTCATGATTATGAGATGGAATTTTCTGATGAAGAGTAGTAGGAAATGAGTGTGAAGTAGTAATGCCTCGTGTTTTTTATGTACTCAGAACTTTCACATTCTCTTCCATGGTTAATGCTTGTTAAATTCCACAGATTACATGTTATACTGATTTAATTTCTCAAAACCTGCACTTATGCCCTCATGTGACGAATTTTTAACAATGGAGGTGGAGCACGGTCCAACTGACGTATTAAAGTGGAACAAATTGATAGTTGGGAGTGCGAGAATACCACATTCGACAGTGGGGATGCCAAAATGAAACTAAGCCTCATAATCAGGGGATCACCTATAGTCGATCGTATATTTAATTTTTGATCTATAGTCGATCGTACATTTAATTTTTCTCTATCACAATGTTAGATCGGAAGTAATAAAATACTCATTTATTTTGTAATTGAATAGATTACATGTTCCAACATCGTCACAATTCATTACCTACTCGATTTTGTCCCATTTGTTGGCTTTATTTAATTAGTTTAGTCGTGATAATTGTGAGGCGGAATTCTTAATGAAGTGACAAATTTTAATTGATAGGACAAAAAGCGAGACATGGAGAAGTGACAGATGATTTCAGTCCCAAGATAAAATCAATTTGCTGAGTTTCTTTATTGAAAAATTCACGTAACTTCGTTATGTATTACTTAACTAGGGGCTTCTAGAATACGGTATAAAATATTAAGCTTATTAATACGGTTCTGATATGTGACCGTTAGATTTCCATCGGTCGGAATTTAACTAATACTTTAGAATTTAACTAAAGTAGAAATGCAAGATTTGATGGTGGAGTGGGAGAAAGATGTAGTCGGTGTTGGTCGCGTTGGAGAGAGACGTGATCAAAGCTAGAAGAAGTAGCTACGATCCTGTGCACACTAGGAATATTTTGCCTTTTAAAATTGTCATTACAACCAATCAGATGTATGCGAGCTTAACGTATCAATACGCCTAAAGTACAATACCGTATTTTAGAATCGCTCACTTAACTAATTTATTCATCGCTTTTGTATAATGATGCAGATACAAAGAGGCTCATTATATTGAACCGCTTCTTTACTAACTCAATCCTAGCTAGCAGTAGCATATACTTTTCCAATACATATACGGCTCGTTTGGCACGCATTATTGGATTAGATTGGGTTGGGCTATTAAATGAGATTGGATTAGATTGAATTAGATAGTGTTATTTAGTACTATACTGTGTTTGGTGCAACACAGAACTAAAACAAAGTAAATATAACAACTTTTTTTAACGTAGTTCTAAATATGTTTTATTTATAAATAAATAAAAAAATATTTTCGAAAATAGAAAAGATAAACTTAAATGATCATTATATAAAATAATATGATTTTAATTTATTTATGAAAAATAGGTGTATAAAAATAAAATATATTTTTTAATTTAAAAATAAAAATTAGAATTTAATTAACATTTATATATATTTATATTAATTAAAAAAAATTATTAAAGAAAAAAAGAAAAAGAAAAAAAAAAAGGTGTGCTGGGCTTGGAACTAAATTAACCTAATCTCTGGTTAGGACAACTTAGTTTCATGCGAAAAGAACTAAAAAGGGGACCGGACTTCTTTGTCCAATCCTCTTTAGGCCAAAACATGAGACCGGAGTACCACAAGCCGAAGGTTATATATATTAGTAAGATTAATTTTCATGTGCAGCATAAAACCTTTTTTTCCATAGAGTACTTTTCATCAATTCGTATACTAACTAATTTCAACCATACATACATGGTTGGCTTGCAGAATCAAGAACCAAAATTATGTACGTATTGGTGGCTGTATGTAAGTGTGGGATTATTAAATTAGCATTAACTGTTAACATTCCAAGGCTTTAAAATAAATCTACATGGAATATAATATTTGATGAGCGACTCGATGTATAATCTGGTTCACTAATCGAAGAGAACTTAATTAACTAGCCATAGTAATTACCTTCCATTCTTTTTGGTTACCCCTTTTCATTATAAAAAGTTTATATTGCCTCCCAATTGTCCATATCTAAAGCTTACATTTTCTTTTTCTTAAATTCTTAAGCTTTCATTTTTCTTTTCTTCCTTACTTGAAAATCTTTCAAAGGGGAAAATGGTTTTTAATTTGATGGAAGCAGTGGCAGATTCTGTTGTGTCCATGGCTCCTGTAGTGAACGCCGTGGTGCCTGTTTTGGCTCCTGTCGTTGGCCCGGTGGCGGTGTTGGGGTGGCTCAGATCACAAAGCACGTAGGCAACGTGAATGAGCAGATTGCAAAAGCTCATGCAGAGACTGCCAAATCTATTGACCAGAAGAAATAAAGCGTTTTTTTTTTTTTTTTGGTATGGACAAATATTTGGTTTGGATGTGTGATGATGAAGAGTAATCTTTTAAATTTATTTTATGGTAATCTAAGTTTGTGGTACGTGCTATTTTACTTATTTAAGTTTCTTTATCCATACATCTAATTTATGTTGTCCTTGGTTTTGTATATGTAGTTCTACGTGTGATTTTCTTTCCTTTAGTTCATGGGAAATATATGTGGAAAATACTAGTACTTTTTGCTGAGTAGTACCATTACTACTTGTTTATAAGTGCTTAGGCCTCGTATTCTATACATATTAAAATATGGATAAGGAGTAGTGCACTAGTGCTATGGAACACCTGAACACCAAATTATATGTCAGTACTCAGTTGTGTTAAAAAAAAAAGTGATATGCAGCTTTGTCCCCAAGTCCTGGCCACAATTTCTTCTTGTTTAAATAGTAGTTGCAAGCATTATTTACTAGATAAATTTATATTAAAATCCATACTTAAATATATCCAGAAAATTGAAAATCAATTTAAAGTTGAACATTCGATTTTAGTTGGTTTTGTAAATTAATTCATACGGTCAGTCACGGTTTTAAATTTCAAAAATGTACTTGCAAAATAAGGAACCGAAATAACCGACTAACTCTTATTCCTAGCTCTAGAAGGTAGGTCCAGCAGCTTTGGTATTCGTATAGGAGCTCTAGTACTTTAAAGTTTTTAATATAAATATTAAAAACAATTTGTCTACAAATATTACTTTACTACGTGAATACTCTTTTTTTTTGGGAGGGGGGCGGGGGGACACTTAAATGTAAATAGGGCGATTCTCCTTTTAAAAAAAAATAAATAGGGAGATTCTATAGTAAAACCGCCCCTACATAAGGTCCTCTTTTCTACACCGTTTGATGGAAATAGGTGGTGATTAGAAAATATACGAAATTAAACCCTTAATAGGAAAAAGACGAAAAAAGAATAACATATTTGAGCCTTTCTCTCTTTGATCTTCTTCTACCTTTCACTGTTGACGTCATCTGATTTATCAACAGAGCTCTCTCCTT
>JXTC01000028.1:1159202-1211347 GCA_002914845.1 Trema orientale | reverse complement strand
CAAGTGGTCCAATTGTCTTTCATTCAAATGCGTGCATTTTTTTATTTACTAAGCATTAATATCCAAATCTGAAGCTTTGAGAGCCAGATTTGTAAATTTATTGATGGACGCTAGGGGTCTATTGTGACGTTGGATGCCAGGAATTTGCAATGGCATCTACTGATAGATGCTAAGGGTCTGCTGTAGTGTTTAATGGATGCCTTCAAAGGGGTGAATGATAGCACTAAGGACTGGCTAGGAACTTGTTGCCTCTAGAGGTGGTGAAATTTGTTTTATCTTCTTTTTGCTAGACTGACTTACACAGCTCAGTCGACTTTGTCTCACACTTATTAGTTGTGGATTTGGATGTTATTATTTTTTCTCTTGGGTAGAGTGCACATATGGACCATTTAGTTGTATTCTTTATATTTGATAGAGCCATTTAATCAGTAATTAATATAATCCCTTGAGGAATTTCATTCAAAAATAATAATAATAATACTGATTGATAGGTGTCAATTTTGTCTATATTTTATAATATTACTCCATATGATTTTGTTAGTTTTCTTAGTATTATCATGTTACTTATCTTATTTTCTGTGTTTTAGATGAACTTTAAGGAAAAGAAGTAAAATAGAGCTAGAATGAGTCAAAACGGAGCAAAGATAGAAGAAAAGCCCAAACCGAGAGATGTAGGGGTCTAGAGTCGCAGCACTGGTCCTTCGGAGCCACAACTTTAAGTTTCTGGAAGTCAGAATGCAAGCAGAGAAGAAAATACAAAGAAAAGAAAATTCACGTTGGCACAGCGGCATTGGAGCCGGTGCTCCATGGCTCTAGTCTCCTAGATCGTTAAGGTTAACATCAGGGTGCCAATTGCCGAGCGTCGTGGCATCCGTGAAGCATAATTTCGTCATTTTTAGGTCTGAATTAGTCCGGGTTTGAGCACATAAGCCTCCTAGGATAGCTCCCTTATAAATAGAATTTAGGTCAGAATAAAACAACATTAGACTCAATACAACTTAGAAAGACATATAGAGAGAGAGAGAGAGTTAAAAGAGATCCACAGCATGTTGAGGAGCTTCGTTTGGAGATTCCACCAGTCATCTGCAATCTAATCTAGTATTTTCTCTTCCTCTTCCTTTGAATTTGATTCCTTAGTGTGATATATTGTTTTCTTGACACTATGAGCATGCTAGGCTAGGTTTGTATTTAGCTAAGAGCTATTTCAAAGCACTAGGCATGGTGTATAATTAATTTGTTTCAAATTTCAATATATTGGCTATTCTATTTATCAAAGTTATTATGTTCTTTCTATTTCATTTATAATTGATGTGTTTATTTATTTAGATACGCGATTAAATTGTAAATGTATGATTAAATTGCTAGGGTTTGAATTGATGTTCATTATAATAATCAATGAGTAGTGAAGCTATGAGTGATTTATGCGTTTGCTATATTAGTTATAGAGAAGAACATAGTCTCAGTTGTGATTTTAATTCATTTGTAAGATTAGAATCTAGATTAAACAATCTCTCAATTTAATGTTTCAGTTAGGTTAGTCCTAGAGTGTTTGCTTAAGCAATATAGTTAAAAGATATTAGCTATGATGTTTATCTAGGTAATATATAATCTAAAGAAAGACGTGATAGTGATGCATTCGTAAACTATCTAGGATTAATGGCTTTGAGAAATACTTAATAATTAGAATCTATATAGTTAATTAGAACCTATGTCTAATGGTAGAGAATAGTTCGTAACTATACTTTTGTCTATTGAGTTCAATTTATTTATCTTTCATGCTTGCTTTTATTATTGTTTAATTAATTTTTTTTAACTTTGTAATTCCAAAACCCCCTTTCATAAGTAGTAGTTTTATGTTAGTTTTGGTCAATTCGATAATAATATTAGTTCTCTGTGAGACCGACTCTTTCTTGCTACTGTGCTAGTTTATTATAATAGTTAAAGGAAGGATAAACTATATTTGTAAGTTGATGACAGACCACTGACTTGCAGACTATTATGGTTAAATATACCTTATTATCCAAATTTATTAAAAATGGCATTTAAAATAGACTAAACTTTAGTGACCTAGGTCGCTAATTTAGTAACATAAGTCACAAAAATAGTAATCTTTGGTCATGAATTTGTTGACAGCATGATCATTAAAATAGTAAGCTATAGTGGGAATTGAAATCAAGTCTTGACTCTATATCGAATAAGGTAACAAGAAATAATATAAGAAGGTCGAAGTGATGGAAGTCAGAGCCTATTTGTTCTTGAGCGCAGTTTCTTTTTTCAACGAATGAGTTCTTGCCATTTAGTACTAAAATGGACCAGAATCGAGAGCAAATTACATATAGATAGTATAAATGAGGTTTAATAGAAGCTGGAATGCCCAAAAAGCATAAACTTTAGGTTGCTTTTTTTTTTTGGGTAGTTTTTCTCCTCTCATATATTCTCTCTCCCTTACCTCTCTACTTGGTCCAAAAAAATCATTTTAAAAAGACTTGCTTAAAAATCCATTTTATCCGTAATAATCCCCACGTACTAATATTATCACACATGCTTCTTTTCATAAATAATTTTTTTTTCTAGAGAAGTTTCACTTTTTTTAAATAAAAAATTCTTTACTTTTTAATACTCTTTGTGAAATAAAGTTTTTAAATTATAATTCGATCGCATGATAGATCAAATTATAATTTTTAAAAACTATTTTAAGAAGAGTTTTAAAATGCTTTTTTTTTACTAAAAGACACTTTCACACGTTCCTGATAGTATATTATATAATGATCAAAATCTTTGAGAAATTGGAAAACTAATAGCACGTTTGGTGTAGGATTCAAATCCTATTTTATAAATCGGAAACAAATTTTATATAAAATGTTGATACAGTAAAACAGTTTATCCTATCAACTTTCTATATGAAAATTATTTCCGGATTTGTAGAATAAGATTCGAATCCAATATCAAACGTGCCCCTAGATGATTCGAAATAGTCTTTCAGTAAAACTCTTAATTTTAAAACTAATGTACTACATGGCTAAATAGAAAAAGTGTTTTTTGGCCAAATTATTACTTGGCTTTACGTTCAAATAATCATTTCAATGGGCTATTTATCAAAATATTATTAAATGAAAAATTGTAGTAAAAGTCCTTGTTTTACACTTGATTTTAGTAAATGTTCGTATTTTCTCTTGTATACCCAAATATTAATTAAGTAAATCAATTTTTACACTAAATATATTAATAAATAGAGTGGATCAAATTTATCTTTTTAGTATATCACTTTTATATTGAATATTTATAATAAATATAATCAATTTTTATTCTGAATAAATTAGTTTTTACACTGGATATGTCCCCTAAATACAAGATTGAGTTTATATACAAAGTATATGCTAGTTTTTATATTGAGTAGATCAATACTTATATGGGCTTTTTAGCTAAATAACAGAATTTTGGATCATTGTTTGAAATGGCTGTTTTTCAAATACTGTTAAAACGGCCAAATTTTGAAAACTATTTGAAAAATAGTTGTTTTTCACATTTAATATATCAAAATATAGTGATTTATTTTGTATAACATTGATCTATTTTCTAAAAAACAGATCAACCAAAAGATGGCCATTCATCAAAATAAAATTATAAAATACCATTTATTAAATAGGTGTAAAAAATGGCTACTTTAACAATTGATCTAAAACAAAAGACATTTCTTATAAATGCTCTATTTATATTGGATAAATCAACTGCATTCCGTTATTGTGTTACAAAGTTCAAATTCAAAAACAAACGTATCTCTTAAGGGCCCAAAATTCAACCATTTTGCTAAAGCCTCTTATTATAAGTAGGTTTTACCTAATCCATAACACTTTAAAATAGGCTCGTGTGCAAAGCACTCTAAAATTTTGTGGAAAAATTTAGGTGGATGACCAAAATTTTAAATTTAATTAAGTAGATGTCCACTTTTAAAATTTTGTAGCTAAATGTCCAGGTAGATATATTTTTACACTTGGTAGATACACATATCTACCAATTTTAGTTACTGTTCTGAAATGCATTGGGTATATAATTTTTTATACTTGGTATATAAAATTTTACACTTGGTATATATGCATATATACCGGACATTTTACTATAACTTTTGACAAAGGGACATTTACTGAAATTAGGCCTAAAATTTGGTCATATTTCTATAAGCCCCAATTTTGTAAGAGGTTCGATTTGTTGTGTATTAAAAAAAGAGAAAAAAGTTTCAAAGATCTTGATGTAAAAGTGATCCCGTTAACAATCACAGAAAAAAACTCCATGAAAGATGGATTAGAGTTCTTCAATAATTCATTTTGATTCTTCACTATCCAAATCTAATTGATTCATCGGAAGAATTTCAACAAAATACAATCTAATCAAATTATAAATGATACAAATATGAATGGTATATACACCAATAAAACAAAAAATATTAATAAAAACAAAAATCATCGCGGATTTTAGATTTATGTGACTACAAACATATTTAGATCTGGAAGGATAACTATCTTCACAAATGGAAGAATTATTTGCGAAATTGAAGATAAAGATTTTTAGCATGAAGAAATTAATTCAAATTCCCTAATTAAGGGCATTTAATTCAATAATTATTAATTTTATTGATTTTTGAAAGTTTATTTTTTTGTATTTAATTAAATTGAGTTAGGAAATTCAATAACAGACCACCTATCACTATCAAAGCACACTACAACAAAAACTGGACATGATAGCGTATAAAAAAATGCTATAAAAGAGTTTCGATAGCATTTTTGCGCTTGCTATAAAAGTCCCCGCTATTATAAGTCAATCCTTTTCATAGCGTTTTTTGAATGCTATCCCGTATGCTATAGAAAGCTCTTCTATAATATTTTTAAGTGCCGCAGAATATCTTTCATAGCATTTTTAGCTCGCTATTGAAACTCTTTTATAACATTTTTCATAAGCTGTAAAAATCCTATTATAGCTTTTGTAGAATGCTATAAAAACCTTTTTATAGTATCTTTGATGTGATGCGAAAATGATTTTATAGCATGTATTGCTTGCTGTTATATATCGTTAACCATAATGTTTTTTATTTTTTTTCCTGACACTATTTTTCAATTGATCCTTTTAAATGTAAAAACTTTGACTAAAATGATTTGTAGAATAATCTACACAAGAATGCTTTAAAAGAAGCATTTAAAATAAAATACTTTATGTAACATAATATAAGATCCAGACATTGTCCTGATGACAATTACATAAAATTTAACTAGTACACTTCATTAAGTGGTACATAATAGTGTCCAACAAAAAGGAGTGTAATAATTCAAAATACAACTACATAGATCAAGAACAACAAAGTTCAAACTACAATAATCATAAGATTCCTCTCCACATCTTTAGACCAAGGGCTAAACAACATGTGCTCCAATATCCTAGGCAAAATATATAGTCACCAACAATATAGTACTCTTAACTGTAGACAATTGGAAAAACAATCAGCAATGTGAATTAAAAAAAGATTTCACAAGTATATAATAAGATTGCAATCCCACAATATAGAATTAAAACCACCTCATGTTCATGATTTAACAACCACATAGCATAAAAGAATAAACTTAGTTTCAATCATGCATCTATAAAAGTAATAGACAATTTGTAGATAATTATTTAGACTAAACTATATAAGTTGCCTAAGTTAGAAAAAGGATATAAATCTCAGCTACTAATTATGTGCAAAATATAAAAAGAATAACATAAGTGCAAGTTAATAATTCAAAAGATACTGACAGTTTTATGAGTTAATACCTTAGGTAGAAATTGATCAATTTATGCTCTCATTTCCAATGTATAGAACATGTATATAGCATGTTCAGTACTACTTATTTCATCAATGACAAAAGAAAGTAATTTGTGTAGATATAAATATAATTTTGTTATTTTACTCACCTTCTAAGAACTTTATCTGCTGGCAATACAATATTACTACCAAGAGCTTCATCAATAGTTTTTATTGAAGAAGTAGATCTCCATAAAAATGCTTCTAGTTTTTTTGCTACATCAACCCAAACTCTCACATCATTAGGTCCAAGTATTATATGATGAACAATATCCTTTAGATTACTTGAAAACTAACGTCCCTCAACGACAACTTCTCCAGAACCAAAACAATCAAGTAACTTGCATTTATCCTTATTTGAACCAGTGTTCACACTCTTCAGTATAGATATACTCAAATTAATTAATATAAGTCACATTAATTAATGTCATAATTAAGTATCAAATAAAAAAATTAAATGTCACAAAGGTATAAAGAAAATAAATTACTAATGGAGAAGGAATAGGTTTTCACTACAAATAGTACTTGCACCCTACAACAAATGGAGAATATTAATTAGTAATTTGCATTATCTATAATTATTGTTAAAGTGAGAAACTTACCTGATTTTTCAATAAGAGAGTCACTGTTTCTTGTAAATATTTAACTTGCTCCTCGCATTTATCTTCTAAACGAGATATATTATCATTACTTTTCGAAATAATCTCTAGCTTTGTTGCATTGACTCCACGACCAAATCCTCTTATTGCTCCACGTCTATCCGGACCAAGCATGACAGTTAAAGCATCCTTAAAAATATTGGTAGTACTAGATAATGTAGGATTTTACTAAATAGTTTTCAATTTGTCCTAGACGAAGAAAATATATATTATTTGATAAATTAAACACAACGAAATAAGACAGCTTCTTAATCTAGAGTTAAGTACAAAATCAGCAAGTGTATATCAAGAATAGCATTGTTCCTTTTAGCCATGAATGTATGAAGTGCATTCTTTAGTAAGAGTAAATTTGATCATATATATGTTGTTTGGTGAGCTAACTTAAGAGCAATAAAACTATTATTTGGCATCTTAGTTATATCACTTATAAGCAAGATAAAAAAATTCTTGATTCTTCTTTAATTGATTGCAAAATAAAACTAAAGAATAAAATTTACAGCTTCAAACCATCCGGGTACTACAAACCAAGATGGAATAAAGTTCATACCAAAGCTTCTCCAACTTCTAAAGTGATAGGTATTACAATCCAAGTTATTGGAATAAAGTTCATACCAATTACACATATTAAAACATAAAACATTTATTTAAGGATTACAAAAAAAAAATTATTTAGCTATAATACATAATTATTACAAAATATTTTACCCATCTTATGAGCTTTAACTTGTCCTCCAAGATAAATCTCCACCTGAAAGATAAAATAAAAAGATAAAAAAACATAACTCATCCATTAATATCCATAATTAACTATAGTCTATAATACTCTCTAGTATTATAGTGTTTTTAGTTCTTTGAGAAAGATATATATAAATCAAAAGGACATAACAATAGTAGAATTGCATACCTCAAACACAATTAACTGTGGCTGCTACTGGTCCCTCAATTGCAAAATTTGATCTAATAGAATTTTGCGCTAGATTCTCCTTTCAAAAAACCAGGAACAAGCTTTAATCTATGTGTCTTGTATCCATTACAATTTCAAATAACAACAATAGTTAAAAAAAAAAAATCCTATTTCCATCAAAGATTAATATGAATATGTTACTAATTCAAATTTCTATTTCACAAAAGTAAGAACATTTCCATCAATACAATATACATGTAAAATATTTCCTTCCTTTAATATTTCTTTGGCACTCAAGACAATTCTAATAATTTATAGGCAAGGAAAAAGGGTTAAGATTACATTTATGGAGAGGTCAACAACGCACATTAAATGATGCCTAAAAAAACTAGTAATGAAGCATTCTTAAACAATAATAAATCAATAGTTGTAAAACACTTTAGCTCTCTGCCTCTAATTAAGTTTCGAATTTCATATTCTGGTTTTGGATCATTTTATAATCCAATTCTTGAATGAAGTCATGCATAATATACCAACATAAATGAAATAGTAATCATCTACACTAAAAATATTTGATGAATAAATCACTTTAGTCTATTCAATCCTTATTTACTTATGTCCTGTCGGTGACTTATGCCAATGATAGTCTCTTATTTTGAGAGCATATATGTAAACATGAAGCGTAATATCTAAATAATTTATACCTAGTCACAAGCAAATATACCTAGTCTTTGATGTATACGAGTTAGATTTATTGGGCTTAATAGCTTAAGGTCTCAAGTAAGGGCTATTGGCTAAGGTCTCCTGATTTGATAAACTTTGCTCTGCATTTTCTTACTGCATATATCCACACAGAAGAAAAAAAAAATGAAAAAAATATAATCAGATATGTTAGGGATTCCAATTCTAGTGAGAATTAAGGATTCCAATAAGATACGTTAGTCTTCATATCAGATATATTATAGGAAAAATACCAAGAAATTCAGATAAAAAAATTCAATTTATGAAAGAAGAACAAAAACACCAAAGGGAACAAAAACACCAAAGGGGTTCATGGCTATATCTCAACGAAACTCAGAGGAAGCTCTATTTTTCTATTTCATCATTTCAAAATCTATACAAAAATGAAAACCAAATATAACTTACACTGAAACTTACCTGAAATCAATAATCCATTTAAAAAAGCGAAAAAAAAGGTCTTTAAGAGTTATGGAAGGTCTTGGGATAGCTGGCTTCATCATAGGGTAGTTGTTTGCCTCACGTTTGATCTTGGTTCGTGATGGGTATATCTCGTGTTAGAGCTGGGTATTTACAAGGGGTCGTGCGAGCTAGTTTCTTCTGTCATACAAGGGCTACGAGCAAGGTTCTTTTGCCGTCTTAAACAGAGAAGAAAAAATCTGTGCGACTTTTTCCAATGCCCAGCCTCTGATTTGAGTCGATCTGATTTAAGCTGGGTTCTTCGACCTTCGTGAATGACTTCTCCTTGCCTCACAGAAGCTGGGCTACCTCTGATTTGAGTCGATCTAGTAAAATTTCAGGTTGTGCGCTGGTTGGAATAGTTTTGAGTTTGGCTCATCTCCACAATTTGGGTTAGGGGCGACAAGGTTTAGAGATGGAGTCGAGGGTAGCGAGGTTATTAATGTACAGGGTCGAGGGAGATTAGCTAGGTTCAGCCATTGTCATCTCCATGGTCATCTTCTATAACTTGGGGTCTGGATTTGAGAAATTTGGGGTTTGGGAAATTTTTTAGGTTTGACAAATTTCTTCCCTCTCTATCATTGTTTTTCCTCTTCTATTTTTACATTTTCCCTCTTCTATTTTCATATTAGTTTTAGTTTCCCTCTTCTAATTAAGTTTTTACTTATCAGATTTAGTTTTAAATTTACAAACTAAAGTGTCTATACTTGAAATTATTTTATAAAAGTTAGTTTTTTTAAAGATGTTATAGTTAGAGTGATAGTATGTACTATAATATAATTTTTTATTTGAATATGTGACCTTTTTAAAATTATAACCAGTTATGCTATTAAAAAAAATCTTAATGACCCTTTTTTGAAAATACTATGGTAATATGCGATAATAGACCTTATTTGTTGCAGTGACATGCCCTTCTGAAATCGCAACATATTTATAAGCTAAAATGTTACAAATATAAAGAGAAACTATAAAATTATGAAATTTGAAATATATATATATAGGGCACTAATCCAGTACATATATTTTTTTTTTACCTATCCATACTGGTCAATCTCCCCTCCTCTCCTTATGTTTTATTAACAAAGATAAACCCTTTGTGCATAGAAGAAAGAGATAGGGTGAAAGAGGACAGCCTTATCTCAATCTACTTTGAGAAGTTATATCATCTCGAGCAACTCCGTTAATCATAAAGACAGCCCGGAAATACACCGCAAAACTAATTATTGCCATTGAGAATAGAAACCAAGAGTAACCATGATTCTGTCAAGGAAACTTCACTCCACACGGTCATAGGCCTTACTCATGTCAAGTTTAAGGCTTATCCATCCCTTATGTCTGTATTTCCTATTTTTCATTGAATGCAACATCTCAAATGCCACAATAGTGTTATCTGAGATGACTCTCCTCAATACAAAAACACTTTGCAAGTCTGAAATTACCACCGAAAGAACTCTTTTAAGCTTATTAGCTATCATCTTCGTAATTATTTTGTAAATCACATTGCATAAGTAATTGGCCTAAAATCTAAAACTATTCTAGAAAAAGATACCTTAGGAATGAGCCTTACATTAGTTTTATTGAGAGCGCCCGTACCTTGATCACCATTCAAAATACTAAGACAAATTCTGATCACTCCATCACCTACAATATGCCAAGCTTTCTGATAAAAAATTGTATGAAGACCATCTGGACTAGAGGCTTTAGTTAGCTCTATACTAAAGACAGCATGCTTAATCTCATCTCCAGATAAAGGTTCCAATAAAGCCTAATTCATCTTTGAGGTATCTTTTGGCTTAATACAAGTAGTAGCCCAAGCAAACTCCTTCTTAGAAGAATTTTTGTATCGAAAGATATCACCAAAATATTGTTCAATAATTTGAGTTATATCCTCAGTCTTATCATGCCACCTCCCATCGTTGTCTTCCAACCCTCAGATAATGTTCTGCTTCTTCCTCTGATTTGCTTTACTATAGAAAAACTTCATGTTAGTGTCTCCTCCTTTAAGCCAATTGAATCGACCCCTTTTGCCGCCAATAATGCTCCTCCAGTAACAAAAGCTTCTCTAGCTCATGATTTAAACTCCTAATAGATAAAATAGAAGGTAGTGTTTGGGGAGACTAATATAAATGATCAAGAGCTTTCCATGTGGCATCGATACTTTTAGTAATATTGCCAAACTGTTTACTGCTCCAACTCCTCAGCTTCGAACCACAGCCCCACAGACTAGAAACAAACAACTTAATTATATCCCCAAAATCATGACTCTCTCATAAATCAGTAACAATACCCAGACAATCATCATCTTTGAGCTAGCCAAATTCAAAATAAAATGAAACGAACCATGTCTATCTACTCTACTGCTCTAAATGAGAGACATGCCGATATCCAATAGAATAAGTCTAAGTGAGAGAGTCTATAGAAAGGAAACAAAATAAACCAGTTCGTATTCGTAACTCCTCTATCCAACCTCTCTTGGATATTTGCCTTACCTCCTCTTCCATTATTCCAAGTCATATGAGAACCAACAAATCCCATATCTCGAGAATCACAACTATCCAAAGTGTCCTTGAACTTATCCATGGACCTGAAACTCTTGTCAGACCCACCCTTCTTCTCATCAAGGTTGATTATTGTATTAAAGTCACCAATACAGCACCACGGAGCCCTAGACAAAGAAGAGAGATGTCTTAAGGCTCCTAAGTACGTCGTCTACAGCATAAATATGGGTTACCATAAACACCTGTAAAATGCCAAACCCATCTATCCCTTAAATTAACAAAACACTCCACATATCTGGATGAAAAACTCTTTACTTCCACATCTATATCTCTATTCCAGCATAGCATAAGCCCCCCACTACGCCCATGACTATCAATAAAAACACCATTCTGAAAGCCAATCTTACCCTTGACTGAACTAGCACTTCTCTCGTATAAGTGAGTTTCCATAATAAACACTAAGGAAGGTTTTGAATTGTGTATGAGGCCATGCAATTCATTGAATGCACTGGGGTTTTCGATAATAGCTAAAAGCTTCTATTGGCAGTGTTGATTACCTTGTTTACTTTCCACCTCTCCATTTTGAGATCAAATCTTAGATTCTCAGTCCATATACATTGTTTTTTTTTTTTTTTCTCGAAACTCCTTTTTTTTCCACAAAAAAAAAAAAATTCTTTTTTTAGTTCTTTTTAATCATACTTTTTTTTATTATATTAGATTAGTTTTTTTCCTTAATTATTTTTTTTAAAAAAATTCTCTTTTTTTATTAGTCCATACACTTCACTGTTTTTTTTCCTAACTCTTTTTTTTTCTTAAAAAAAAAATTCTTCTTTTTAATCCTTCTTTTTTTTTATTCCTAGTAGATTGGTTTTTTTTTCCTTAATTTTTTTATTCCTTAAAAAAATTGTCTCTTTTTTATTAGTCCATATAACTCATTGTTTTTTTTCCTAGCTCTTTTTTTCCTTAAAAAGAATCTCTTACAATTTGAGAAACCATAAACTAATTTGGCTAGTAACTAAATTGGTTTCCAATTACAATTAGAAACCAATCTAGTTACCAAGAAATCAAATTATTCTGCTACATGGAAACCAAACTAGTTTTTAAGAAACTTTTGTAGTTTTTCGTGATTTACTTAGCTACATGGCATTATGCTAAAAGGAAACCAAACTGGTTTACAGGAAACTTTTGTAGTTTTATGTGATTTAGTTAGCTACAAGATATTCTGCTGCATAGAAACTAAATTGGTTTCTAGGAAATCTTTGTGGTTTCTTGTGATTTACTTAGCTACAGAGTGTTTTGGTAAAAGAAAACTAAACTGGTATCCTAGAAACCTTTGTGGATTCTTGTGATTTACTTACATACATGACATTCTGCTAAAAGGAAACTAAACTATTTGGTTTCCAGTAAACTTTTATGGTTTCTTGTGATTTTTTTAGCTACAGAGCATTCTTCTAAAAGAAAACCATACTGATTTCTTGGAAATCTTGGTAATTTCCTATGATTTACTTACGTACTGGGCATTCTACTAAAAGGAAACCAAACTGGTTTCTACGAAATCTTTGTAGTTGCTATGATTTACTTACGTACCAGATATTCTACTAAAAGGAAACCAAACTGATTTTTAGGAAACTTTTGTGGTTTCTTGGGATTTACTTAAATATAGAGCATTCCACTAAGGGGAAAAAAAAACCAGACTGATTTCCTATGATTTACCTACATACATGATATTATACTAGAAAGAAACTACTAGTTTCCTAGAATCTTTTATGTTTTCCTATGATTTGTGACAAAACTAGAAGAAACTAACGATAGAAATAATATTAAAAAGGAAAAAATAAATACACTACAAGAAAAATGGTCTTTCAAGGTACTTTAAAAGCGCCTTGAAAGGCTTACCACGGTGCCCTCAAATGCACCTTGGTTCCAGGTGCCGTGATAGGTTCTGGATAACAAGGCACCTAAGAAGCGCCTTGGTAGACATACCAAGGCGCTTTTTAGTCGCCGTGGTAGGTCCTAGATACCAAGGCGCCTAAAAAGTGCCTTGGTAGACATACTAAAGCGCTTTTTAGGCGCCGTAGTAGGTCCTAGATACCAACGCACCTAAAAAGCGCCTTAGTAGACATATGAAGGCACTTTTTAGGCGCCTTGGTATCCTATGGGCATTCTTTTTTTTATTTTTTTGAGGTACAATATAATTAGTCAATTTTAAAGACATTCAATAATAATATTTCAGCCATTCTTTTTTTTCCCCTAGTTTGTTTATGTATCCTTTTATTGCATAAATACTATAATTACATTTATGTTAATCAATATATAAAATAATATTTAAAATTCTAGCCCAAATCAAGTAAAATTCAATACCAAAAAAAACTTTTGTTTGATTCCATATATATAAACATTAACTAAATACAAGCAAGTTTCATCCAACAAAGATTACTACTTACATTATCAAGTACAAAACCATGTTCATAACAAATAAATAAATAAAGAAGTTTAAAGTTCTTCATAGGTCTCTTGAATCAAAGGAGTGTAAATTTCTCACATACTTTTTGTTCTCAAGATATTGGAGGTTGATTTCGTTCGGCACTGTAATTTAAGAATCCCTTGTTCGACTACAAGCCAATCAAGAGAAAAAAATATTACAACATAATTTTAATAGAACAATATAAAGCTAGAATTAAAAAGTAAAGAATGGGCATATTAATTCATTAAGAAGTCAATATGAAATTCTACTCTCTCAACAATTCCAAACACCTCGCTCTCCCCATTATTTCCCAAAATGTGACCAGTACCATTCAAAATGAAAAAGAAAGAGATAAAGAATCAAACAGAGAGAAATTTTTTGTCTAATTCAAGATAAGTAAATAATTCTACTACAAAGGACATAAGTTCCATTAAAAGAAAAAAAATATATCAGACCATTCAAAGCTTTGCTCAAATCCAAAAACTAATTTACATAGACTTCCATAGTAGATTATTAAAGATGGATTCAAATGAAGACTACGTAAAATGCTTTAGGTCCCTTTTTTTTTTTTTTTTACTATAATAGTTCATAACTATTAGTGGTGGATTGTCAATAAATGAAAACAACACACATCGAAAGGGCAGAACAATATTTTAAGAAACAAGATAATAAAATGATAAATTATTTGAGCTAAAGTTTGGAAAAAGCTTATCAAGGATAAGAATTTCGGTTCATTTGGCCCCTGATTCAAAGTACACCAGGAATGAAAATAATAAAATAAGAACAATAATAGAATTTCCTCATTCTTAGGAATCAGGTTAGTTTCTTTGTTTCTTTTTTTTCCCTTTTCCAAACCTTGTCATTTAGTGCAAGGAGTCACACAAACACGAAATTCAACTATCAATAAATAACTCAGTCCAACGAATTCCTATCAATGCATTACTTAAGATCAAATTTTGTGATCTATCTAAACCACATAACTATAACAATGAGACAAGTTTACTTGGATAAAAGCCTATCTTAGTCACATGAATATACCAATTAACCAGCTTAGCAATCAAGTAGAGAAAAAACTCTATCCAAAATACCAACTATAAGTAACACAAAGACAATACCCTTAACCCAAATAATTCATGGGAACAAAATCCACCAAAACAAGGAAAACAATCCGATAAAATAACTACGAAGAAATATTGCTCAATAAGTAGAAATGAAATCTCATCAATGATTAAATTTTTAAGTTAACACCATCTCAAAGAACGCACTAGGAAATCTTATCTGCCTCCAAATTCTTGAATAAGAGATCATCAATCTTTTTGAATCTTTGTAGTCTGCTACGAAGCTTGTGAATGACATGTAAATTGAGAATCCTAATTGATAATAATATGTAAAGGGAATAACCAAGTTGCAGAGAAGTAAATTGAAAATCCTGTGTAAAAAATTTCACACAAAATACAAACAGAATCCTTAAACAGTAGAAGCAGCACATACAAAAAAAGAAAGCTTAAGACATGAAGAATAAATCAAAAAAGTACAAAGATTCTTGCACGGTAGATGCAGAACATACAAAAAAGAAAGTTTAAGACAAGAAGAAATAAAAACAAATCATGAACTTAAAAGACTCAAATGGATTCCATGATCTTGCAACATTAGAATAGAGAAGAAAAGAGGAAGCTTAGATCTTCAGAGTAGAGTTAGTCAATAAGAATGTAGATTCTTAGAAGTTCCACCATCTAGAAACAGATTTATAAGGATTTGTACAAACGAACTTGTAGTCAGTTTTGTAGATTAAGTTGTCAATATTACACAAGGGACGCTCCTAGAACTTCTTCATATAAAAAAGGATAAAAAAAATGAACTCAATCATTTCGAGAGTCAGCTGGACTCCATATAAAAACAAACAAGGCTACGAATAAGTCACACACCATATTTGATAAAGTCATATATGAAACACTCAAAGCATGGCAATCAATCATTTACTCACTTGTTCTACGTTTAGAAAAATTTTATATATACATATGTTTAATTGGAGAGTGAGAAATGGGTATGAAGACCTTAAGAACATGAAATTTACACTTTAAATACATGGCTCAATTACCTCTCTTGTTAAACAAATCAGATTTGTAAGATCTTAACGATGTAACTTCTGAAGGATCTATAGAAAGAGTACGGTGAAACACTTAGCTTGATACAATCTTGACTAAAGAGGAAAAAAAAACAGAGCCATATGACCAAAAAAGAGAAAAAAGAATTTGTAATAAATAAACAAAATTGACTCTGCTTATGCCATGAATAAGTCGACAATTTGACCCCTGGATCTAAAACAAAATTAGATATAGCTTCTAACTACGAGTTCATCTAAAACCAATAACAAAATCTCATAATTGGAAGGAACACTTGAGTCACAAAACTACAGCTATTAATGTCAGAGTTCTCACAAGCATTTTCACGAACCTTTGAATTGCAAAATCTTCTAACAGTGAATAACAAGTAAACTCATTAGCATGAACCAAAGTAACACTAACAAACCAACAAAACCTCTAAGATATGGAAGTAGAAAGGGTGAAAGAACAGCCAGGATTTGATCCTTAGCTTTGGTAGGATGCCAAAAGACTTTTCCATCTAAACCAGTCGGCACCTTTGAATTGATTCTTCCCTTTAATCACTAGGTCTATCTGGACTGGAAAGTCCAAGTACATACAGAACCTATATAAAGCAAACATTGTAACTGAACAGGTACTCAGTCACATGTCACAACAAAAGAAGGCCCAAACCAAGATCCTCCAATTTCAAAAACAATACCTAACCAAAACCCTAACGCAACAACATTCAAAATCAAAAAACCACGAATGCACAATCAAAATGAAGAGAACACGAATAAAAGAGATTTAGGAATTTAAGCTAAAACAATATGGAGATATTAAGATTAAGATTAAGATTAAGACAAAGAAAATGATTGAACCAGAGCAATGGCAGTGATGGCGGCATAGAGAGCGGTGAGGAGGTGGAAGATGCGGTCCAGCCAGAGCAGAGATTGGTTGACATCGTTCCACCAATTGGAGGCCTCGGTGAGCTTCAAGGAAACCAAGACTGTAGCCTTCGCTGACGGCGTTTCTCCTCCAGCGCTGCTGCTCCCTTCCATTCCGATTCCGATTCTGATTCTGAGATTTTCTTCAATCAATCAAATAAATGGATTATTTTCACCACAGCTCGAGAGAACGAGAGCCTCAAGAACCCCAATCTGTGATAATATCCTCTCCCTCTCTTCTCTTCTCTTCCCGGATTTTGTTTTGTACTATTGTTTGGAAAGAAAGAGATGAGCTCCCTATGGTTCGATTTAGGGCCCTGTATTCGATTTGGGGCCCCTTATACAGGGCCCCTATCTCAGCATCTCTAAGATGCCGAGAAAACAATATCACGGCGCCTATTAGCCGCCACGAAAAATGACTTTAACGGCGCCTACTAGGCGCCCTTAATTTAGCTATTCTACCACGGCGCCTCTTAGGTGCCATGGTAGCTTCGAATTTTACACAGCGCCCATAGAGCGCCGTGGTTAGTTGTGCATCTATCACAGCGCCTCCGTACACGGGCCGTGGTAGAGACTTTTTTTAGTAGTGATAAAATAAAAAACGAATGGAAAAAAAAATAAAAAATGGCAAAAAGCTTCAAAAAGATAATATGTGGGTTTGAACCGCACTAGAAAAGTGAAAAAGAAAACACCAATTAAGAAACAGTAAAGAAAATGAAAAGAAAAAGAAGAAAAGAAGAAATAAAGAAGAAAGAAGAAATAAATAAATGAAAAATGAAAAAAATCAAAAAAAATCAAAAAGGATGAAATAATACAAAATTTTGATAGTGGTGGGACTCGAACCCTTAACAGGGAAACTCAAAGTAACAGAGGAGTTAGCCATTGGCCAACTTTATTAAATGTTTACTAACATGCGTATTTTTATATATAAACCTATTTTAAAAGAATGATGATTTATTTACCAATATGCCACCACACATTTCAAACTATAACTATTTAGAAAAATGTCAATTTTAAGTTGGACGGAAATTAATTGTTTTGTCAAGATCATATATTTGGTATTATTTTTTAAAAAATAGGTAAAAGTGTCCTCAACCCTAAATATTTTTATACCAGTGAAAATGATGGGGGGTGGGCCAAACTTATTGAAAAAAAAGGGCCAAATTTGTACTAAAAGTGAATAATCCAAACAAAACAACCAGCCCCATTATATGGGCTTATAATTATTAATCTAGCATAAATAACCGATCCAATACCCGTATGTGATTTATGTATTTTTTTAAAGAGCTTTTTACAAAAATACAGGCCTAATATCAAATAAGGTTTTTTTTTTTTTTTTTGGGTTATAACTGATAACCTTCTAAAAATTTTAAACCTATGGTTAAAGGACAATCATGTTTTTCTAGGACCTGCTATTTATTAAACCGGTATATTAGTCTATATATTAAGTGTCAAAAATGATATATATATATATATATCCAATATAAAACTTATACATAGTACATAAACTAAAACTGGTATACTAAATGTAAAAATACATATAATTGGTCATTTCGCTATTAAAAGAGTAAAACAAAAACTTATTAAATTGAAGTACTAAAAAAGGACACACGCTTTAGTTTTTCTTCAATTTTTTTTCCTTTTTCTATGCCCTCACACTAATATCTTTTAACTAATTTTTAACTAATTTTTTTCTCTCCTAAATTAGAGAACATAAATTCAATATATATATATGTAGACTAACTTTGACGATACTCAAACTAACTCGATCAACTTGATACTGATGAAAACTGCTAAAGAGAACCAAATAGTATACGTGTCTTGATTTCTTATGCCAATTTACATGGTCACTTGGTTCTACAACAATACAGTGTCCCATAGCATATATTGCTGAAATTTATTGTGTTTTTTCGGCCAATACTTCTATTAGTGGTGTTAAAAACTTCCTAACTCCCAACCCAATCAGGGATCATACATTTACTAGTTAGTTTAGACCGTAAGGAAAACTAATCAAACCAAGTCAACACAAACTTGAGTCACCAGCATCGATCACATTATTAGCTGAGTATGATTATTATATATCCTCTCCAAAATAGACTGACCGTACGTTTATTGTTTCTCTTGCACTTAATAATTCTATTTCCAAAACAAAACTTACCCGTGATGCATGTGATTTGTGGTAATTAATTCAATGGTGGAGACAGGAGAATATTAATATATGGTTTTGTTTGTTTGTAAACACTAGTTTTCTATTAACGATGCAGGAATATATTCTTAAACCACTAACAAAACTAGTAAGGTCGAGCTAGATGTGGATGATTCTATGCCTATTTAAATCATTATACACGAAGTAAACGTATAAATATTTTATGTAGCTTCAGAAAGAGAGATTCATTGTGTTTTGACCATCCAAAGACAAAATCCAGATTCGGCAAGATCCTAATAAAGGAAGATCAACATGATTCACATTATTATTATTCACACAATTTACAAAACCTTCTCTCTCTATATATAGATATATATCATACTTTCCCATCATGATTGCCATCTTATGACCATATAATAAAATACCAGACCCCCTACACTAGAAGTAATTAACCTCATTTTGTCACAGGCCGTAGTTAAGTTGATCATAGTCATGAAATATCCCATTATGAGTCCCTATGCTAGACTGATGATGATCAAGAGCCGCGGAAGTAGAGTCCCATGAGTTTGAGGATGATGATTTGGCATCAAACTCATTAGACCACCAGATAAAGCTGTCTTTGGAGACGTTATTCATCTCCTTGAAACAATCAAGCTCATCACCCACTTGGTGATCATGATCATGATCTCCCTGTGGCAGGAAACTAATTGAGCCTTTGTCCCCATTAAGAATGTCCTCGAGCTCGGCTTGAAAAGCCGAAACCTGATGAATTCTTCCAATCTCGTGATCAGGATCAGACTGTTGTACACCAACACCACAAGCAAAAGCGTCTTCTTTACAATTCTCCGACCCCTCGATGATTTTTGCACTATCGTTATTGCCGGTTCTTGTGTACTCTTCTTGACCTTCATGAACCGCTATATTCACACTAGAGGGTTCATAGAAATCAACCTTTTGCCCTTGCCCGGCGGGCTGATGATCATGATGACCTTGATTAGGACTAGTTACAAGATTATGTTGCATGATCAAAGGGTTCAGGTTAGGGTCAGGATTAGGGTTAGGGTTTGCATTCAAGGATTGGAAGCTTTGGATCATCTTTTGCTGAAAGGGGTGAAGCTTAGGCCACAAAGCAGGATTGTTGTAGAAGGAGAGAGGGTTCTGGAGGCTTTGGAGCTGCATATGGAGCTGAAGTCTTTCGAGGGCTGAGCTGCTTAAGGTCTCCGAATCTTCTAATAAGCCCGTTGGATCTTTCGTCAGGTCTGGATTTGTGGCCGACAAGGATAACCGAGTACCGTTGGATTGTTTCCGCCTTCCTAGTAGTTTCTTCTTCAATCGAGTGTTCCAGTAATTCTTGATGTCGTTATCTGTTCTTCCTGGCAACTGGGCTGCTATTATAGACCACCTAAAAGTAGATAATATAAAAAGAAGAAATTAACAACAAATGAAAGAGAAAAAGTTTCCAAGGAAATCAACCCTAAGAAAGTGTGTGATATATGGATCTAAATCTTAAGCATCAGTTTCTAGGCAAAGAAAGAATCTGGACAAGAGACAAGGACAACATATTGAGGTTGAAATTTTTTAATTTCCCAAGTAGATACATATGTACATAGATATAAATATAGATATGTTCTAATTTATAAGTATACACACACATATATATAGGGAGAGAGAGAGAGAGAGAGAGAGAGAGAGACCTGCTGCCAATACTAATGTAGAGGCTACAGATGATGTTGTCTTCTTCTTCAGAGAATCCACCATGCTTGATATTAGGCCTCAAGTAATTAAGCCACCTTAATCTGCAACTCTTTCCACATCTCTTAAGCCCTATTACTCACAAAGAATTTAATTAATATAATTAGATTAATCACACACAACTAGGAAATAAACAGCTTCCCATAAAGAAATTAATAAACAAAAGGACCAGGGTGATGTATGTGATTTATGATTTTACATACCAATTTTCTGAGGAAGAGCAATCCAATTGCCACCAGTCCCATTCTTTTCTATGTAAGCCTTAAGCTTAGCGTCTTCCTCAGGTGACCAGGGTCCTTTCTTAAC
Organism: Trema orientale; assembly: GCA_002914845.1. Classification (NCBI taxonomy): domain Eukaryota; kingdom Viridiplantae; phylum Streptophyta; class Magnoliopsida; order Rosales; family Cannabaceae; genus Trema; species Trema orientale. Next base: position 1,190,563 of record JXTC01000028.1, on the reverse strand, counting down.
GTTTGCCTTGTCACAGCATGGAGCTCGACCCATCTTGATTTTTGGCTAATTGATCCTTAAATTCTGGTTGCTCTTTGATTCTTCAAGAAGAAGGGAATAGTTGTTTTTTGAGTCTAGCTGTTGGGGAAAAATGGGGAAGGAAGACTAAGATTTATAGGTAGGAAAGAGTTGGTGATGTGATGCTTATGGGGACAAAAAAGTCTTACTACACACTTCATCACCTCTCTCTCTCTCTCTCAATTTCATCCCTATTTCTCTCCCTTCTCTAGGGTTTAATTGTGTAAAATTAAAAAAAGACACACACTCTCTCTCTCTTCCTTTTTGGATTAGTTCAATCATCCATATTTAACAATGCATGCAACTAGACAAGTACAACACGGATTTTCTTCTACTTTAGAATTTAAAATGCACTGCTTTTTCATCTATGTTTAAAAATTATAAATTTAATTTAATGCGGTTGAAATGAATGCTTTTAATTTAATGTATTTGAAATGAATGCTGCAGGGCATTGATTGATCAGAGGAAGCATCCATCCTCTTAGTTTGTCACTATTATCCTTGAAATGTATTCCATTCTTAGGCCACCCTAATTTCTCTATTTTGCTTAATTTATTAAAAACGTGACGAGGGGAAATGATTCAAATTGGCTGTTATTTTCATTGAATTAATAGACACATTCTTTGCCTTCATTGTTTTTATAGGCATCTGAAGCTTCTAATAACATGGTAAAAGTCTTGGGATTAATTAAGACCCAAATAATTAATATAACATTGATTTAGCCGAAACATATGACTTACTGCAGGGGTATGTACTTTCCAGAACATTATCATGGTTTCCTCCAAGATTTTGATTGGATGTTTCTTAATTAGCATGATCCAAGAATATGAAAATTAATTCTATATCTACTATAAAATATTGTTATATATATGTACAGTTGTTAAATTATTTAGTGTAATAATAACTATCTATGCAGTACCGTGTTATAGTAACATATATATATATATATATACACTATATCTGAAAACTCAAATAAACTCAAATTAGCAGAATTTAACTTCGCTTTACCTCATACCATCTATTTTATGGATCCCCATTTATAGTTTCACAAAACCGGAAATATTTCCCGTACTTCTCTCAAAGTTCTTAAACCAAGTAAAATTAGCAACTATAGCATATCATGAAATATGATAAAAATATATACACATATCTGTAGATTCTGTCTTCCTTGATTTGAAGTCTTAATAGTTTCTGAATTAAAGCAGTCAGCAATTATTTCCTCATCAATCTTGGCAAATTAAATACAAGTTGTCCATAAGATATGTAGCAATTATATAACACTGTATTTTCTTACAACTTGCTATTGGTAGTTTGCCCATGGCCTGATACAACCTGGGCCCAGATGACACGACTGCTTAAAAAGCCAGCCAGCCAGAGAGTATATATTTACGGTTCATGTCAGTGTATAGCTATATATCCATATATATAAATATATATATAGCAGCATACAAAGGAAAGTATAAGTCCAATTTCTACATATTTCCGGCCGCTTACAAACATGAATAAATAAGTTGAGAAAGTCATTCCATTTTGATCATTCTTTTAGGCATGTACGAGCCTTAGAAAGTAACATTTTGATGCTAAAATTGAGTTGCGCAACTCCGTTTTGCATCTCAACTGATAACAAAAATAACTCTCACAGGGAAAATAGTACTACTTCTCACAAGGTTTAACTTAATTTCTACACTTTTTTTTTTTTTTTTGCTTTTTCTTTTATTCATTTCTTTGTGCATTAATTTCATCATTTCATGTACGTTTAAGTGACTTAATTGGATTTTCTCTATTGTTTGAGAGAATTCACGTTGCCCAGTATTGCATAAATTTATTTATAGACTACTTTAAAGTAAAAGAAATTTTTTATATTGTATTTCGTATATTTGATCCACCTAATATTAATCATACTTTGGGGACGTCTTAACTTGCTAATATTAGAATAGATAGTGTTAATGAAAAAGCAGATAGCTAGCTAGCTCGACTAAAATTGTAAAGGTCATTAATTAATACTTCCACTAATTAGGGTTGACTGTATGAATTGTAAGTGATATAATATGAAAACGTATGCATATGTATGTATGTATTCAATATATAATGATCAAGTCAAATTCTCCCTATTAATTAAGGTACTATCATCGTCACAATAAATACTATAATCATATCTTTAACATATCTCAAAATTCGTTTTATATTTTCCTTCTATTGTTATACCTTAAACATGTATAAGCCCTAATTGTGACAAGTTGGCCAGGGATTAATATATATTTTAAATATAGCAGGGATAGCCATAGTTTAATAAATAACTGAAGAATAAAATATTAAATACCAAACAAAAAGGCATACATAATTAATTCAAAGCTTTTAGAAGAAGCATCACTCATTGACCTTGGTTTTCCTACTTTATCATTTTATTAATGAAAAAACTTAATCAAGAGGGAAGGAAAGAAGCCTGGGAACAGCAACCACATAGAAATAACCAAGAGGAAACCTTCAAATTTCAAAAGTACTCACTTCCCAACAATATTATATATATTATTTTAGTCCCCAGATGGACTCAGATCTTTAATGCAAATAAAACATGCTTCTGCTTGTCTTTCTCTAATTCTAGAATCTATGATTTGAAACTGATCAAGCAATGGATAAAAAAAATTACTAAAAGAAATTAAAGATAAAAGGCTATGCATTTCATCATCAAGAAGACCAAACTCATCAAAGAATTTTGTAATGTCGAACAGGTACAAAAGGTGGTCCCGATAAGAGGATAAGCATGGATATATATCCTTTGCTAAGTACAATGATTCATAGTTTTAGGTTCTAGCTAGCTAGCTTAATCAATTTCCTTTTAATAACAACATTTTTCTTTTTCTTCTTTTTTTCCCCTTTTAGGTTGAGTTTGACCTGGCTTAAGTACTCTTTCTGTAACAAATTATATGAGTCATAGCCAAGCATGCTATATGTAGTTGAATTTTTCACTTATTATTGACTTTTTGTTGGCAAATCATGATCCTCCAGCTGCTTGGCTCAGTCATGAATTAATGTTTGTACAATATTTCATCAATAAAGGTCTCAGAAAATGGGGAAACAAAACAAATTCCAAGACTATATCTGGCTAAATATACATTTTATAGGAGTCTAAAGATGATTATTTGAGTTTGAAACTAGCTAGGATTAATAAGCTCCTTTACAAAATTCCTTAAAATGAAATAAGATAAGAACTTTTTTTAATTTCCCAAAATGTAAAAAATGGAATGATCATAAATTAATAAAAATGAAAGAAAAATACCAAGGATCACTACATATATGAAAGCAATTAATAAATATAAAATATCTTTAATTATCAGGGGTACCCCACTTCTTTTTGAAAATAAGAATAAGAAGTTATTGACTTTGATAGTTTTCTCATAACCTCATAAGATTAATGTACAGCATATGACGCCCTAAAAAGTTGTACAAAATTTTCAGCAAAAGATCTTGCTATAATAATATTTTCTTCTCAAGGTTCTGGAAGTAGTTGTAGTTCATTCGGTACAAAGTCAAGAGCATCATTTGAGTTTTCACTATATGTTTACAAAAATAAAAATAAAAAATAATTCCCATGTGGTCCACGTTTGAAGATTTTTACTAATAACTCCTGTCTAGTTAACTTCCTTTTTCTATATCTTTTCTGAATTTGTAATGAGGCAATTTAATTAAGCACAAACCTCAACTAATTAAGTAAGATGTCACAATGTATCGCTAGAGGAATATTTCCTTTATTTGGTCATAGACATTCCTTCAATAGAAGCTGAAATTTGAACCATTGTATGTAGCCGATAAAATGAGTCGCATTTCTACAGTTTGCCCAGATAAGGTCTCAACTCGCTAACTTATAACAACAAATAATACTGTATTCCGCGTGATAAAGTAGCCAACTGAATATATTTTGAAATATAGCAGTTTTTATGAAAATCCTTTATAGTTTTAAACTTCAATCAGTTAGTGGAAAAAATACTCAACCAGTCAGCAGATAAATGTCGATCAATCGTTAGACAAACCTCAATAAGTACAGTAAAACTCAAGCCAGTCAGTAGACAAACTTTATTAGTCAAAATAAAATTAGGGACAAATATGAAACTTCATAATAAAAGTCTGTATTAAAAAAAACAGTAATACTATAGGGCACCAATATTTATGTGAGATTCTAGCTAATAGAGTGAATCCCACAAATGTAACACTTGAAATATTATAATTCTACAAAATAGAATGATATACCTCATGTGGTGTTGAGCACCTTAAAACATAAAAGATAAATACTTAGTCCTGCGAAATAATGAGCCAAATTTCCTCAAAGCAAATAATTAAAGATTTTGACCTTGGTAGGAGAATTTGTGCCATGTGTACTTTTCTATTATTATTTATTGAGGATGAAGTTGTTAGTACTACCGTAAGTGATAGCAGTCACAATATTTATGACTATATTCATAAAATTTGTGACAACAATAAATAAATTTTATAACAATTCATAAACAAAAAATGTTTTGGCCCTAACGAACTCCTAATTTATCTATTTCCATACAAAACTATTTCATTTGCTAACTAAGTATTACTTATTTTCTGTTGTTCGCAATATCATATGTACTTTATAAGGAACACTACATAACAATTGTATTGAAAAGAGTGTTATATAAGAGAAAAGGATGTTCCAAAATTATTAGCTAGCCCAGATTGACAATGTGTTGTGTTTTCATTAATTGCATTGAAACGACGTATAATTCGATCGCTGTAGTGGCACAATTAAAACCATAACCATTATTTAGTCGTGGAAAAAGATCGAGCTGGTAAGTTATAAAGGAAAGCTTATTTAGTTATTTTATCTTGATATATTTATAGTCCGACCCTATACATAACAATAAGACTAAATCTTAAATAATTTCTTTGCCCTTTCAGCCATCCTAATGAGCTAGCTATACAAATTAACAAGGAAGTTCTGGTTACTTTAGAAATAAGGTACTGATTTAGAAAAAGCCAGACAGTGATGCCCAATTGTACACCCTTTGGTATTTGCTAAATAGACACTAGCAAAAAGCACATTCAGCCGATGAAATACTTATAAGGAGTCTTAACGATATTTTTTAGGGGAAGTTTTAAAGATATAGCATATCCCAAAACACCAAATATAATATATATATATATATAGATATATAGATATATACATATATTTATATATGCAAAGGAAAATACTATCTTGTGCCTATGTCATGTCTCACCTTTTTATTTAAGTCTTCTAATTTCGAAGATTAATTTAGTCTAAAGTATGTGATACTGAAAATTTTCAGAAACTTCACAGAAATTTAACAGATAAATATCTATCGTCACTGGGGTTGACATAGATATATACACATATACTTACATATATTAATATAAAAGATATTGAATGTTCCATGATGAGACAGGCGAATTATAGTTGATTGACTTTTAAACAAACACGTAAAATTTAAGAATTTAAAAACCAAAAAGTAGTGAAGCTGTTAGTATATAAATCCTATCTTATAACATAAATTATGCATGAACTTTATGTAAACTAATTCATAAAGACGTACCATACAAAACGACGCAGTTGCTGAGCTCAAACTGGGGTCTCTGCGCGTCCCCCAAGTCTTTGTGTCAAATTGTCAAAACCTTCGTTTTTTCTTTTGTTTCTATTTGGTAACAAAACCATATAACCTTTTTGAGCATCCAAGAAATTGACCTGTGCCCATATAACTCTTATCTTTTCCCATGAATCTCTATACTGCAACAGAAATCTATATGAACATGATTCCTTTTTGCTTTATTTTTTGTCTTCAAACGAAACTAAAAAGATTTCATGGGGATTCCGAGAATTGAACTCGGGACCTTTCGCTCCCTAAGCGAGCATCCTACCACTGGACTAAATCCCCGAATTTACTATTTCAATAAACCCTACAACTTTTTCAATGAGAACCAAAAATATTGAGTTGGGACTCTCGGGAGCACGTGAGAAATGTAGTTTATCTTTTGGAGTGTAGCAAAAATAATCCAGAAATTCATTATATGAGTGAGAATTTCGCTTAGTATACTGTATAGACTAGGGTAGAACTAGTTACTAGTCCTTGTTTTAGGGTGTTGATATTAATTTCAGAACTCCAACAACTGTTTGTCATCCTTTTACATCAGCAGAGGTATATATGAACAAACCATTATTATTCTTTTTTGTTCCTTTTTTTCGTCTTCGTGTACTAAAAAGATTTCATGGGGATTCCGAGAATTGAACTCGGGACCTTTGATTTCGCTCCCCAAGCGAGCATCCTACCACTGGACTAAATCCCCGAATTTACTGTTTCAATAAATACCCCAATTTTTTCAATGCTAGCCAGAAATGTTCATTTGGGACCACTTGAACAAATGCAGTTTTGTTTTCGAAGTGCAGTAAAAATAATCCACAAATTCATTGTACGAGTGAGAATTTCTCTTATTATAGACTATATTAGTACTAGTTACTTGTTTATGTTTTAGGATGTTGATATTTCAAAACTCTAACAACTGTTTGTCGTACTGATTTTGTACTCTTTCTTGGAGAACAAAAAACCAATATGCAATTTCTTCTACTGGTCTTTGAGGCATATAATCAAACAGATTATAGGCGTATAGCAAGGGTTGAGTATAGCCATAAGTCAAATGGAGGTTTGACTTGGAAACCCTAAAGTCTTTCCCGTGTGTTAGGTATGCATAGGCTGAAACTTTTGATGGTGTCAGAGAATTTGACCCACTGGATTTTCTACATTACATAAGAGAGAATACGGAGTTGGTAGTACCAAGCCAATTTGCTCTCTATTAGTTAAACTTCATACTTTAATCATTAGAAGACAGTATACTAATTTAAAACCCTCTTAAGAGATTACAATCTTATTATTGTATATAAATGACAAAAAACATTGCTTAAAGATAATGCAAGTCAAACATTTAAAGGTTTTTTTCCCCCAAAAAAAAAAAACAATTATAGGTTTTTATAAGAAGAACCCAAATCATCAAATCACATTCTAATCAAAAATGGGTAGTGGCTAATCAGTGGGGACAACTCTCGAGACAGAGATTTCAAACCAGAGAAAAATACTCTTGCATTTTGCCGAATTATGTGTTGTCTTCAATTATTAATAATTGAAAGCTCTTTTCACGTTCTTGAAATGGGATATGATATTATTTTCTTCCTTATAATAACAAAACTATAATGTCTAGAAGATAACTAATTATGAACTAATTTAATCGAGACGTCAATATTGTATGTTATAGCTATATTCTAGGACTAAATTACTTTGTTGGTCCTAATAATGAGAACGCCTTACTTTCATAGTTAAAAAAATAATAATAACAAGTTTTCCAAACTTTTAAAACTATTTTCTGTTAATCTTTTAAAATGTTCCTTTAAACGTTTACGGATAGAGATCTCTAGACTTTCTGCATTAAGAGGAAATTTGGTCAGGATTAGGCTGAGCCTACGACACTTTAGAGACTATAAGTCCCTATTGTGCTCTTGCATTTAAATGATATCAATTTTATTTTTTTCGCTTGGACATTTAGATGCCTGACAATTAACGAAATTAGTATCTAATCCTAGTGACAAGATTTTTGTAGGTTATAACTTATAAGGATCAAGAAAGTACTTTCTCAAACGTAAAAGCCACCACACGAGTAATAAATGACGTATACCATGATGGTATAATAGACTAGTTATTATTTCTCTCGGATTCAATTAGAAGCCATATTACAAAAATATTCAAAAATTAAGGGGAATATATGTTACTTGGAGTGTGAAAAATTATCACTTGAGGCGAAATGTTTTAAATAACTTAAATTAGATTATCTTGAATAAAAATCTAAATCAAGTAAATAAAAAAAATTAACCTATACTAAACTAAATTAAATTAAATTACGTACCTAAATCTAATAATGAAATAAATAAAATCACATAAAATTATATAAATCTAAATCTAAATCAAATCAAATAAATTAAATTATTTAAAATCTAAATTAAAATTACTCAGAGACACGCATTTTTAATAAGTAAAATAGTACAATAAACTCTATTTTTATAGAGTCATCACACTCCAAATTTGAATTTTTGCTAGTCCTCAAGCAAAAGAAAAGAAAACCCTAAACAAATATTCTAAATACCTAACCATATCCCGGTTCGACTCTCAAAAACTTGTATCAAAGATTTCACATAGTTTAAACCTTAGGGAAAAAATCTAAACACTGTAAAAGGTCTAGAATTTCAATTCAAATGCCAACCTGATTCTACCATAGATTCTTTGAATGTATGTGTGTGTGAATAAACAACTACATTTAATTACTTGTAACTCGGATCAGTTTATACAAACAAGTAAGTTATAATAAATTTCTAGACAGAAATATATAAACTTCATAAGCCTATTGTTCAAACCACTTTCTACTAATGTAGACTAATATGGCACCAAAGATCACTAGGACTTTATTAGGTTTGTAACGTATGGCTAAAACAAAGGTAAGATAGAAATTATTTTTGTGGCTCAAATCACTCTAAGCACATAAATTATACTTGGATCTTTCTCATTAGACCGTTAAACTCAAACATAAATTATACTTGGATCATTCTCATTAGACCCTTAAATTCAAATATTCCATAACTCCCCCAAACTTATTTTTAACTTTCTTTCTTCTTTTTTTTCCCGAGTACTAAGCCCCTAAATTTTATTTTTTTCTGTTCATTTTTTTTCCTTTCATTTATTTAGTTACTATACCCCCCAATTTATGAATTTTCATCCTTTTTTTTTTCACTTTTCTTCACTTTTTTTTTCTTTTGGCACAAGGGTATAGTACCTTTTCTTTCTTCTCTACTTCAAAATAATTTTTCTCAATACCACCCTTTCACTCATATCACATAACTCAATAGATATGCAACAAAGATCACATGTGCTATCGGGCACAAGATAAAATGTTAGAAACTATTTAAAACTAGGCTAAAAATATGGGTATTAAAGAAAATATCAATATAGACTCAATAAAATAAACTAAGGATATAAGTGTCAATAGTAAGTTAGAAAGGCTCAAATGATTCAAAGATGATCTAAATGATATATCTAATGCAATGCAGTTTTAGAATTTCGCCTCAAGTGATAATCAAACAGGATCTAGATAATGATAATGATAATGATAATGTAACGCAGTTCTAAGATTTTGCTTAATGCTAATGGGAATGTTACTAGGACCCTACTTCGTTGTTGGCCGAAGAAACAAAAATGTTGAAAGTACGTGTGAAATCACTGTTATGTAATCCTTTTTGAGAGAACCACTAATTATCATCAGGTGCTTAAAATTATAATTTATCGCTGAAAAAAAGAAAACTTTTTCCACGCTTGATTATACCGAGTACTGGTAATAACAAGAAAAACGTAAGACTGATCTGGCAACGACGCGAAAAAATAGGAGTTGTGGTAACAACACCTACCATGGTAGTTTCTTCCGGTAATGACACCTAAAAGACCTTGTACATAATTTTTACACCATACACTGTACATCTCCCTCATTAACAAATAAAGAAATGGACCATATAGTCGTACAAGTACTAGACTACAGAAAACACCTCGATCGTTCTCGGTTCTGGTTTTTCTTCTGATTAGAAGTGCAGCTTAATACCAACCTATTTCTACACATCTTTGGCCGATCTACATTCAAAATACAATGGTATCATTGAGTCAGCAAACAGCATACAAACTATCGTCATTAACATTAAACATTAAAAAATAATAAAATAATAATAGTAATATGCCCAAAAGTTCCAATTCCCCGTCTTCACCTCAACTCTCAAAAATTTTATAATTACAAAAATGTGCATCAAATATTTGGTTCAATTGCATATTACACAGTATTTCGATTTCCAAATGATGCAAAATGTTCGAAGCCTTACCAACATGCTACGAGGGTCATTGTCACTGATATGCATGCCCTATGTTCGCCCGAATATATAAGGTTGGGGTTTCTTACAAAAGCAAATTATCGTAATATCCTTTCTACATCTCAAGGAGGCAAAACATACATCCAAGACACGTCCTCCAGGAGCAGAATTTTAAATAACAAAGAAAATCCCCAAACGAACAAATAACAATTTCAACTCGATTCGGAAGCACAATGCATATATATATATATATATATATCTATATTTTCTCAATATAGAGCTTAAAACACAGGAATTGCCATTTATTTATGTACAGATCAAAAGAACTCGGTTCGCTCCGAAAGTGTAATAGTATCTCCATATCAGTAGCGTCACCCTGGTCCTCTCCAAAATAACAAAAACCTGTAAGAAAAGGCCGAAATACTGTCATTACTAGAAAAGTTATCTTCAGTCGAAGGTAAGAAGAAGAATTACATGAAGAACTCACATTCTGATCATGCTGATATTCGTCGCGGATTTGTTTCTTCTTCCAGGCAAATTCAGTAAAGATGGCACTCAATAAAGAAAGCTACCATTTTACTAATACAAAAGATTTGATAGAGATAAACCAAGGGATAATATGTATTATTAGCCTTCCATATACTTAAAAACAGTCGTGGCTTTAAACCGCAACTTCTATGACTCCCATTATTCTCTCTCTTGGGCCATAGCCTTGGCAACAAACAGGACTAGCGGGTGAGTAGAATGCATAAAGACTGAAATCATTTCACATTCATTGCAGCAGCCATATTCCTCAGCTTCTGAGAGATTTCTGCAAACGACGGTCTCTGTGCTGGATCAGAGGACCAACAACTTTCCATCAAAGCCTTCCATTCAGGATCACACCAAGCTGGAATTTGCGGACGAAGTGTATTGTTCACAATTCCTCCTGCAAGTAAATTGAAGAGACAGCTAACATAATCAGGACTGCATATTCCTACAAAATTGATGTAGTTCTCAACTCAATATTGAAGATTAAGTGCAGAACTTTATACGATGATTGAACAGCAAGCAAGCACACTAGAAATCTTGAAATCCTTCCTCAAGTTACAAGTATTAGAATTCCCCCCCTCTTAATGGGATCTCCCGCTGAACCCTACAACTTTATAATCTTCGGGAGGCAGGAGACTCATATTTTTAGGTAGTTTTAGGTAAGTCCCCATAAGATATTGAAACCTAGACCTCATGAGAGGGGACAGGCACTAACCAACCTTGTTCCATCACTTCTATATCAGAACTCCATACAATTAACAAGGACAGTAATAAAGGTCAATCAATGTTGCAGTTCAAAAATAAACTGGAAGAAAAAGAAGACTTCATCAGCAGGAGTGCTGTACAAGAACAATGAAATATTATGGACTAGAGAAAAGCTTCCCCAGTATCAATTTCCTTTCAAGTAACCAAATTTAATTGCTCTACCATTCATCATCTTCCACGTGAGATCACTAATTTTTCTGAACCGTCTTTTTAGATTTGTAACTTCTCAACTTGTCTACTTGTCTAGATCTAATACACCTGGTTACATGCTCTCATATCTTTCAGATTTCTCTTTCTGAGTGTAATCATGAATAGTTAAAAAAATGATCTTAGTTCACGAAAATATATAAGAAGAGGCAATACATAATTTGTAACAAGGAAAACTAGAAGGGATAAATGAACTCCAAATTGGAAGGCCTACGCATGAATGATAAAAGTTCTGTTTTAATCATTACTATCCCCATCGTGCAATCCTTGAAAGTATTAGTTCAAAGAAGGGAGCAGACAGCACATAAAATAGTCTACAAATTAATGACTTGCATAGTTCCATAATAGAAGACTATGTTGGCGTGCAAACATTTAACCCCCTAGGTTGTCCTCTTTGCAGGGCATGACCGAATAAGTCAGAAGTGTCAACATGTTTTATATCTTAAGTCGCGTATGCAAGCACAACAGAAATCCTTTATAAATGCACATTAATTGTAAGGAAGTGAAAGAACCAGTGAAACCTAATTAGTTTATCCAATAAATAATGGCACTCATAAAAGAATTAACAGAAAAATTTAAAAGGAAAAGTTACCATGCAAGGAAAAGAACAATACAATATCGGCCATGCAGTTTGATACACCATATTGTATTGTACTGTATGAAGATAAGAATAATGTAATATAACCTAATAGGAACATGTGCTTACCAATTATTGATGCACAATGCATGTCTGCATAAGGTTCCTCGCCAGTGAGCAATTCCCACATCACAATGCCAAATGAGTAAACATCAATCTGCATTATAGAAAATAATAACATATAACATATTCTGAAACTAATCAGAATTCACATCTTCAAGAGTCACGAATTACTGAAGCTACAAACTTCAAAAGCATTGCGTTACCTTCTCTGTAACCATGTTGCTTTTCCCACTAAGCAGCTCAGGTGCCATCCATGGTAAAGTTCCACGAACACCTCCTGAGACCAAGGTGTGCTGTTTTACCTTTGATAAGCCCAAGTCTCCAATCTAAACAGAACTCGATAATAATCATGTTAGATTCCCACTATACCATGTCGTGTTTAAGATTTTTACGTGCACATCATATTATGTTTAAAAGAAAACAAAGTACAAAAACATATCTCCAAACTGACCATGAAGAATTAGAATCTTTTCCAAAGTTCCAATTGAAACTACATAATAATAAAGCAAGAATAAATGCGTACCACTAGCATCCATATCCAATTCCACATACCTTGCACACAGGACGCTGAGGATCTCTCATATTTACTAAAAGATTTTCACATTTCAAATCAAAATGTACAATATTCTTCCCATGCAAGTACTCCATCCCAAATGCAGCATCCATAGCTATGATCAGTCTCTTACGACGGTCAATCGTTCTGTTCGATGGCACAATGGCATTACAGTCATACTGAATGTCAAGTTTTAACACTGTTCTACACCAAAGACCCAAACAATTTTATTGTAACTTCACCTGTCATGACATGAAAATTACCTATCCTTTTTCTGCAAAAACTGTTTCAAAGATCCATTAACCATGAACTCCGTTACAGTTGCCAAAGAGCCATCAGGACCATCACGTACGATACCATAAAAGGAAACAACATTTGGGTGATGCAGTGAACTCAATATCAAAGCCTCCTTCCAGAAATCCGCAATCTGCAATCACAAAATAGATTTAATTACCGCATGCACTGCCAAGTCCACTACTCAACATTACTGGTGCACTAGTACTAAAAGACACTTAATGAAACAATTTCCTTCTCAACATCACACTGAATAAATTTCTAAAGAAATTACGTCTTCTGTTGGATTATTAAAAGAGCTACAGTCAAATAGAAAGTTGTCATCAGATCTAGATACTACCAAACGCTCTCTTTCGGATGGTCTCCCAGCAAAACAGCTGGCTTTGATTCTCTTTATTGCTACATCAGAACCCTTCCACTTTCCATGATAAACCGCCCCATATGTTCCAGAGCCTAATTCTCGGATCTCCTCGAGATCATCATTCTTTATCGTCTGACAAAAGAACAAAAATGGTATTAGAAACCAACTACAAGAAGGAATGGAAGGGAAAACTCCAATGACATATAGAAGACAGCAACTAAGAACCTGCAATCCCTTCGCAATAGCTTCTGCCTCAGCTTTTGTGGGCTCAATTCTGGAGGTGTCTATATTATCGTTATCAGAATCCGCTTCTGATTCCCCATGAGCATGCTGCTTCACAAAAACGAAATTAAGAAGGAAAATAACTTGGGAATCGTTCTAACTAACTAATATGTTACAGATGAGATGATAAAATAAATGGTCATACGACATTCAATAAATTAATCAATTTATGTAGGCCTTACCGCTGACTCTAATTCATTGGTTGCTACTTCTTCGGCTATCAATTCATTCTTCTCAATATTTGTATTTTCTTCAACTTTGGCTTTTACATCTTTGGCCCCTTCTAATGCTGCTTTCTTTGCAGAAGCAATCAACTCAGGTAAGAAAGTCAGCCTGTCAACTGAAAGCTCTGAATCTTCATGTACAGAACCATCATTTTCACCTTGTTTGACAGCATTACTACTCTCATCTGCAGGCTTTACACAATTAGAAGTTATTGACTCAAGAGCCTCAACCTCACAACTACTGTCCCCAACTTCTTTTGCCTCTGGATAAGAAATAGCCTGCAGATCCGAGTTTACAATCTTTTCTACATGAGTTGGTTCTTTTTGTTCTTCAGTCATACCTTTCCCATCCGACATCACAGCTGCTATAGCAGGCTCCATAGGACTCGACAAGTTGATCATGTCAGGTCTTGCTTGTATCGGATCAAGGCTAAAAGCATGTTGATTTTCCTGACCAAGTGCAACAGGATTTAATCTTGACGCCTGACCATAGATATAATCGGGGGCAGCTTTACCATCAAAAGCCAACAATTTTGAGGATTCAACCCAATGATTCTGATTATCCATCCCAAAACAAAACCTTGGACTACCCTCCCATGGACCCCTAGGAAATCCTGGATTAATTTTACCATTGACTTGTGGCATTGAATTGCACGTTTCATAAGGTTGAGCAACAGGCGCCTGGTTCTGAACATTTCTCCATATGGAATGTCCAGATACATGTCCATGAGTTGAATAAACATTATCACCTGCAAAGGGAAAGGGCATATTTCCATACCGAACTCCACTTTCTTCAGGAGGAGGAACATGCATATGGGATGCACCAGCCGCAGTTTGGTCATGAAACACTTCATTTCCCAATTCATTTCCTGCTCGGTGATGAAGATAATTTGAAGACACATGCCGGCCATCTACCATACTACTGAGACCAAGAGGCAAATTCACGCCACTATCAACAGCATAATGATCATTCATTCTTACAGATCCAGAAACACTATTTCTTGCTTCATCAGCTCGAGCATTCAAATTTTGATGCAGAATCCATCCTCTTTCATGATTTTGAGTTTCGGTATATAAAGATCGGTGCTCATTGTTCTGCTCGTTTGTATAAATTCCATGATGCAATTTTGCATCTGCATTCAGCATGAACTTCTCCCTGTTTGGTGGGCACTCAGCACATGGATTAGAAACTGGGTGAAGTCCATTTCCCACGTTGGGATGGTCAAAATTTCTATGGAAACTCATGCGGCAATGCTCGCAAATACTACTTCCTTCAACAACACTTGGTCCAGTAAAAAGATTACCAGGAAAAGCTGACTTTTCACCAGAGAGAGCTCCAGTTGGCAGCCATCCAACATTCTCAGAATATTGAGGTTGTTGCTCATATGCAGGCTGCAGATTCACCGGCTGCCTAGAATATTCTTCTGGCATTCTATCCGAGCATTTATCAGGTAACTCCGAAAATGGCACAACGTGGAAACGTGCAGAAGAGGGAGAAGAAGGAAACTCTGTCATCGGTCTTGGATCATGTCCATGATGCCTAGGAGAATAGTATGCCGGACTCCAAGGAGCTTCCATTTCATTAAACCTCTGGCTTATGGGTTGATGGTGTTGTCCGGATCCCATATGAGGAATCGCAAGGGGATGCAAATTATACTGTGGCATTGTCATCTCATAATTTCTCTGGTTGTGAACGCTGCCCTCAAGACTCAATGAGTTAAAGTACTGTTCTGCTACATGTACATCATCAGGACTCATTACAGGTGAATCAGGCAGCAGTTGCTTCCTAAAATCAGATCCATCATTCAAATTGTTCAAGGCATCTACATACCTCCTCTCGGTATCCCTCTCATCGCCATCATAGTGTGACGAAGCGTCTTGGTCGGGATGCGAAAACAGAAAAATCCTGAGCCTAGTGAACCCATCCCCAGAACCCAACTTATCATACTCCTCCATCATGTTAATTACATCATCGTCATTCACAACTGAGACAAGAGCATCAAGATCCTCATCCGGTTGTTGGTACTTCAACACCGCCACCCCTTCATAAAGCTCCCTCATCTTGTTCATCAACTCCTCAAAACTAATATCCCGTGGCACGCTCACAATTCGCGTCTCTCCCCCGACGTACCGGAGCTTCCCATCTTGTGGGCGAGGCAATATACTACCCAGAAAACTACACAGAAACTTAACACGCGGGGTTTCGTCGTTCGAACCCGAGCTCAACCCAGGCGGGGAATTGGAGACCGAGTTGGTGGTACTGGAATGGCTATCCATCAAGTACACAGCTTGGTGACGATGGTGTTGCTGATCGATTGAGTTATCAGCAATACCCTTATTACACATGAGTATCATTCAAACCCCTATAACCCTAAAGTTTTCAACAAATTCTAGTGTAAGCCAGAAACCTTGATTATGGTTTTCAACTTCAATATCAATGTCCAGAAATGACAAATTCTCCATTTCTCATACAAAGCCACCACATTCAACCATGGCCACCATTGATGAAACTCTAAATCAACCAAAACTCAACCACAGATCAATCAAATTACAACCTGAGAACCCCCCCAAAACTCGAATCGATGATCAAAGCTCCCAAAAACCATAACGAAACGATCAAGCATCTGAGAAGAAAAATAACTAGATACCTGAAAACAGAGAAATAACCAATCGAAAAAACCAGATTCTTTCTCTCTTATCTCCGATTTGCAGAGAAAAACTTCACGGAAGCCTGGCTTTCAGGGTTGTTTTGAGAAAATTGACCAAATGAGCAGAAGAAGAGAAAGAGAGGTATCATAGATGTGAGAAGAAGAAGAAGAAGAAAACGACGTCGTTAATGGTGATGACGACGGTGAATGGAGAGGAGGAGAAGGAGGACCGCCATAGACGAAGTTGGGGGAGGTTTTCTCTCTCTTGGACCTGTGTTTCTCTCTCTAGCCTTAGCGTGGTTCCAATTCCAAGATGCGATGCCTGGTTGCCAGGTAGTGTCACACGTGGCACTACCTGGTTACTGCGCTCTCTCTCAGCATCTTATTTATCTCCTCCTTTTGGTCCTCAGGATATGCCATTTTAGTCTCAATTTCAATTTCAATTTCATTTCTCATCCCCACGCTCCCTGCTCATCACGTGCGGCGCACCTGCTCCAGATATGTTAATGTCATGTATATTCGAATAAAATAAAGAGAAAAATGGGAATCCTAAATTAAGCTTTAGAAAATGAAAATTGGCGATTATAACATTAATGGTGGACATTTGACATTTTTATTTGATATAACGTTTCTCGTACGAAGATTTTGGTCTTGAGATTTTTGTATGAATTGACTTTGCTCTAATGCTTTCTTACGCTTTACCGTTTTCGTCATCATATTAATTTGACGGAGGGAAGGGGAAAAAAAGAAAGGAAAGAAAGATACTACTTTCCCCAATTATATACATATAGAAGTTTTTTAAAAGCTTTCTTCAATTAAATTAGAAGGATTAGTAAACAATTTTAATGTGAAGTCAGTCTGGATAGTTATCTAATTATATGTAATGCCGATGTCTATGTGAATATTGAGATTTGATTTTACGAAGAATAATGATTGGGACACCAAAAAGTTGTACTAAAAAGTTACACCAATGATATGGCATCCAATAAAACTACTATTTTATCTATGAGTGGGGCCACACCATTCAAAATTTAGTGATTAATATGAATGCCAACTCATGTGGTGTAAGTTTTTAGTGTAAATTATTGGTGTCCCTAATGTTACTCTTTTACGAATAATAGAGATGACAATATCATTGTCAAAGATATTTCAGGAAATTATCGAAATTTTTCTTAAAATTCAAAATTTTAAAGGAAAACTCTAGTAAATGTTAGAAAAAGTGATATTACATAAATTATACTAGTTTTTACTAAAAAAAAATTTATTTATAATATATAAGACAATAAAATATACGTATGTAGTAGAAAAATAATCGAATTTCATTTCATAGAATAATTTTAAAATCAGAATATATATCACACTATTTTATTTAATACATTTCATATTAATATCTTAAGGATTGTAACTATTTCTAAATTACGTTGCAAATAAATAAAAATGAATAATAATATAAAAAATTCAAATTTATTCAATACCAAAACAAGTTTCTATTAGATTAAAAAACATAAGAAAAATTCTCGTTTTGATCTAAATAATATATTTCTCAAGTTATTCTGCTTCAGTAGTTTTGATGATAATTATTTATGTGCCACATATTTGTTGACTGATATCTTCAAATAACATACCCATAAATTTGATAGTTCGAATTTACCCAACTTGATGGATATGCGTGGACATACCAATATTAATTTGAGGTGGATGTTAAATAAATATTGCATAGCCAAATAAATTACCTTTATTTTTGTAATTATGAACTTGACCATCTATTAGGATTATAAAAAGCATGATCATAATCATATGAGCTTTGATCAGTTTCTATACTCCTTGATTTAGAACTCATGTAAATAGAACTTTTATCAGTTTAACTCAATCTTTCTTGCCTCTTACGTAATCGAAATAAAAAAAAAAAAAAAAAGGAATAAAATAAAAATAATGAAAAGGAGAAATAAAAGGGAATAAAATAAAAATATAAGAATCATTGTTTGTATTATATTGTCTGCTTAAAACTAATAAGAATTTGGATCATATTTATTAAAGGAATGCTAGGTATCTCAGCAGTTTACCAAATTTTTTAAACTAACACATATGGTAAGCGAATTGTCGTCGTTTAATTGGTGTATTAAAACTTATCACAAATGAATTTAATATTATTTATCAATTAAATGGTGACAACTCACTCGTTGGTATTGAAATTTTGGTAAACTATTTGGATACCTAACATTATCCTTCATTAAAATACCGTTCATTTGTTTACTTGACTCAGGAAAAATAATATAAATGCACTAAGTTTAGTAAACTATCCTTTTAAATATATGTATGTTTTAAATTAAATAGATTTTTTAAAATAAAATTGTATTTGATAATTTTAATAATTGAAAATAGGGAAAAGGAAAGTTAGGAGTAATCTTTCTTAGAATGTTAGTGAGGAAGCATTTCGTTTTTTTTCTCCAAATTTATATGGACCCCACATATTTACTCTTTCTAAATAAATATTTGAATGATAATTATTAATCTATATAACATTTTTATTACTTTTTAGTAAACATACCAGACACAAATTATAAACATAAAATAAAGCTAATGATGTGATATACTTTATATTATACAATACAGCTTCTCAAACGTTATGCTAAATCATTGCTTATATAGTAAACAATTGCTCTAATGTATTGTTTGTTGGGAATCTGACTGACCCAGATTCGCCGCTCCCAGGATCTCACTTTAACGAATATCAGAATAACAGAGAAATAAAAATAGGAAATAAAAAACAATCACCACAACACAAGAATTTAAGTAGAAAACTCCCAAATTAGGAGAAAAACTACTGCCCTCAGAAAAGAATTCCACTATATGAAAAATTTCTACAATCACATAGATTTCCTTCTTTTCTACCCAATGACCCCAATACACACAGCACTTTCACAAATATTCTCTCCTCACACCTTTCTCCTCTCTTTGAACAACCATCCCTCTTACACAAGAAAAACAAGAGAACTCACACTTCCCTACTCCTTGAAAGGAAACACAAAAAGACTAAAAAAGGAATTTTCCCAAAAGAGGAAAATACTTAAAATGCTACATATTGGGGTGATTAGTAACCAAGGATATAACCTCCTTATTTAGGACTCAAGCCTCCCTTCCTCTACATCTTCTACCGATGTGGGACTTCGGCTTCTTTCATATTTTTAATATTTAGCCAAATTCCAACATTGTTATTTTTGTATCAAAGTTGGCATATGATACTTGATACCAAATGCTATAAATTAGCATGTAGTTAAAAAAAACAAAACAAAAAAACAAAAAAAAAAAAAATTATCCTCCAATACAATGCTATTTTTTTGCCAAAATTGGCATATGCTTCACCAAATATGCCAAACTTTGACATTCAACTAATTATAACTTTATTATCATATTTATAATTTAAAATATTAAAATTTACATTTTCCAATACTTAATCAACTGCTTATTTATTTTTTCAATATTTGATCAAATTATTTTTGATGCTCAACCAATTATAAAATTACTTATTTAATTATGAGATAGGAAAATTTTCAATATAACATTTGGAATTTTGTTACACGTTGGTGTAAATATGAAAAGATATGTAAATTTTGGCTTTTTGGCCAAATTTAGCATTCTATGGATATATGCATTGAAAATAGTTTTAAGTTTAACTTCGATGAATAATATCACTCTTTAACAACATTCTACTTGAAACCTAGGATTAGTTTGGTATTACTATGTTGTGTTGCAGCTGTGTTGTAACTTTGTAATTATATTGTGAACAAGAAGCATACATGATAAAAAACGTCTAGGCATTTGATAAATGTATTTTACAAAACTATTATATTGTTTAAAACAAGTATCTAATAAATGTTTAGTAAACTATAAATTGTGTATACCATAGAATGATAATTTAAGTAATTTGTGCTATGCTAGCAGAATCAGTTTTGAAAAACAACTCTTATCATACTTATCAATTCTGCTTAAAATAATATTTATACAGTAACTTCTAAAATCTGCCAACTAAAAGTATAAACTTATTAAACGTCTTTCCTTCTTTTTTTTTTTTCCCTCTAATTGCTTTTAAAAGCTAAAAATAGCATATAGAATTTGGATTTTTGGATGAAAAAAAAAATTCAAAAGATTTCATTTTCTATTATTTAGATTCAAACAAAAATTGAGAGAAATTTTTTTTCGACAATACTAAATTTAGATTTGATGTCATTTTTTAAAATTATATTCTGCTTTCTTTTATCTTAATTTTTCCTTTACAATTTAATTTTTTTCTCCAAGAATCCAGGTTCCAAACAAAAGGAAGACTTACTTACCAACTTTTTTGTTAATAATTGAATAAATGGTGAAAATATTCTGATTCTGTTATTTAAGAAATTTTCATAATTTACTTTATTTTAAAAAGATATGTCATACTATTCTAATATTTATACATTAATAAATAGATATATGGACCTTTGTCTTTTCATCATATTAATACTCAAACAATTAGATATTTCACTGTAAACAAATATCCTAACTTTTCTGTAATTTTAATCTTGTACTTTGGCTTGTACAAAATTATATCTCCATATTTTAAATCTCTACAAATTTGTATCTGTATACAAATTGAGTGATTTGTACTAACTGTTTTAAGGTATTTTTACTAGACTTTCTGTATTAGTCAGCAGAAATAAGATATTCTTAATTTAAATTCCGTGTTTAATGATAAGTTTGTAGGTTAATTTATCTGCAGAAGGTACAAATTTGTACAGATTTGAAATATGAAAGTATAATTTTATACAACCAAAAGATGGGATTAAATTTGTAGAAAAGATATATTTCAATTTTTTTTATTGCAGTAACCCTAATGATGATGATGAAAGTATATCCATTTGTATTATAGAAGTCTTATGTTATTATAGAGGTGCCAAATAAGTCAGGCCGAATCATGGATTAAAATGTCACGACATTTGTTGACATTGTCGCGACATATCTGTATTTTGAAGTCTCGACATCGATATAGAGTGGAAAGATATTTTTTCCCGTGTATCCATGAAATATCTGTATAATATCGACAATGTCGAGGATATGTCGATATTGATAAAATGTTGGTAAAAAATAAGCTAATATTGAGATATTTATGGATATTATCGCGACAATGTCATCGACATTTTGAAATATCGACAGAAATATCGAACTTTTTTCTAAGTCTTTTTTTTTTCTTTTTTTTTCCTTTTTAGAAAATGATAGTAAAGAATACAAAAATAAATTACAGTTCTCTCTCTATATTTTATCGACAAAGTTTTGGAATTACTTGTATTTAATGAAAATGTTTGCACTACTCATATTTATTATTTTGGAATCTCTACAAAGTACTCTCATAACCTTTGAAAGAAATTTTAGACCAAGAAGGAAATTTCTCTTATAACTTTTAACCTCATTGAAACTCATTTTGGTATTGAATGTATTTGAACTGTTCTATATTATTAGTGATTTTTATTTATTTTCAATGTAATTTAAAACTAGTTATAATTTGTAAGATATTTATATGAGATGTATTAAATAAAATAGTGTGATATATATTCTAATTTTAAAATTATTCTATAAAATAAAATTCGATCCTTTTACTACTATATACGTATATTTTATTGTCTTATAAAGTATAAACAGGTTTTGTTTTTTAATAAAAACTTGTATAAATTATGCAATATCACTTGTTTTAGCATTTTTTAGAGTTTTTCTTGAAAATTATGAGATTTAAGATAAATTTCGGTATTTTTCCGGAATATCTTCGACATCGACAATATTTTTGACAATATCCGTAAAATAAAACCTCGATATCGACATCGACATCAACACCGACATTTTAATCCTTGGGCCAAGCCGACTCGAACCATTTTAGTATAGGCCTACACAGACTGCAGGCCGCGAAAGTAAAATGTCAGGCTCAGCCTGCCCTGTGGGTCTGCCGAAAATCAAGCCATGTCCAGCGATGATGGGCCTACGATAGCCGGCCCACCGTAGGCCAATACAAAATTAGATTAATTATTTTTCTACTTTGAATTTAATAAAATTTAAACATAAAATTGACTTTTAATAGATAATACCATTAAATTATATATGTATGTTTATTTTTGTCATGTTAAAATCAAATTATACTATTATTTAACATATATAAAATATATATACATGTATTTTTTTTCTTAGTCCTAATGGGCCTCGGGCTTGTCCTGGCCCATGGCGGACTAGGAAGGGTCGGCTCGCGGGCCTAGACAACTAAGCCCAGCCTGGCCTGTGAATCTGCATAAGTCAGGACGGAATGTGCCTAGAATCAAACCAGACTGGCCCAGTTTAATTCAACTTCAGGACTGGTTTGGGCCCAAATTGACACCTCTATCTTATTATTATCATTTGTTTTAATAGACTTGAATGTTCATATCTTAAAATTAAAAAATAATTGTTAACACAGCTCACCATAACTTTTTTTTTTTTTAAAAAGTGGAGCTTAACTAATGATTTTCATTTATTACAAAGAAATGAAAATAGCTTACGCACCCGACCTATTATTCAATTTCCACCCCACCCCCCTTGAGCTAGCCTCAGTGGGCCACAGCTCACAATAACTTGTTTCTCTATATATTCTATACTTTTTTCTGTTTGATTTTATTTTTTTTGATTAAAAGGATAGTCTTTTTCTTTAATTTTCAATTCAAAGAACACATTTCCGAAGTCAACATAATAGCGACAAAAAAAAAAAATTGAAAATTATAAGTTTGGGCGTATTTTATTTTTAAGGGATCGCTTTTATTTTTTGAGTGTTTTAAAAATATCAAATGGATAAACTTATCATGATTTTTCTTTTCACATATTCACATAAGGATATATTTTATTTTTGAGTGTGTTAAAAATATCAAATGGATAAACTTATCAAGAGTTTTTTTCCCACAAATTCATATAAGGCTAAATTTTTTTTTTTTTTTTGGTTAAAAACATCAAATGGTTAAGTTTTTGCTTTTTCACATATTCGTATCGTATATAACCTAATTACAAAATTATAAGTGTAAACTGTAAAAGCTTAAAGGCCTTGTGGGGTAGGAAAAATGTTAAAACGTATATTAACATCAGTTTTATAAAATTCAACTCAGGTAGAATATATTTGGAAGATAAGAATACAATTTTGTTTTACCTCTAAAAAAGATGTAATTATCCCCTTTTGATTTTTGGGAATTATTGCAAAAAAATACCCTCATGTTTAGATATTCTGTAATTTAAAATCTGAAGTTTGGATTTAACAAAATAATATCTTGAAATTACGAATTTCTGAAAATTAATACCCTGTGTGATTTTTAACTGATAAAATACAATAATATTCTCAAAATTAAGATGAATAATATGAATTAATCTAATTTTAATAGAGGATATTATTGTTTTTTCGTTCTTAAAATTGGTTAAAAAATCTATCCAGTGTATTAATTTTCAGAAATTCTTAATCTCAGGTATTATTTTATAGTCTAAATTTCATGTTTTAAATTATAGAACACCCAAACTTCAGATATTTTTTTTACAATTATCTCTATTTAACTATTCAATTCCAATGATTTTACCATCTATCCACGTTTCAGTAATGATGTTGTCATCGCAAGCCTTGCGCGTGTACGAAACGGACGTCCTACATCTCCACGAGTCGAATCTCCATCAAGTATCAAACGACAGGAACGCTTTCACTCTCTATCTCACTCCCTCTTCCTCCTGGAGCTTTGGCTTGACGGCTTGAAAAGAAACCACGTGGGCCCTCAGCACGTGCTTTCCAATCATGGTACGACAAGTGGCGAGAAAGTACAAAAGGATTTTGTTATGTTTTAGATTTTCATGCAACTATGGCTAAGCTATAAGATGTGCTCTTTATCTTTATCACAAAAAAAAAAAAAAAGATGTGCTACGAGTCTCTTCCAGCTGGGAAGATTTATTTATTTATTTGTTTTAGGAAAAATAAAGAATGAAGCGTTTAGTATTTTGCAGTGTACTAGGACTACTTTCTCTTTTATTTTCTATTTCATTTGTTTTGATAATTAGATTTCACTACATTTCAGTAGGGGACTTCTAGGGTACCATATATGTTTTTGGGTGTATTAATACACCCCCATAATTAAGGATTTCTAGTGGATATTAACCAAGGATCATAGGTTTTATTGTAGATACTACTTCACTCGATTTTAGCCTATTTGGAGACAGAAAAAAAAAAAAAAAAAAACTGCGTTCCTCCTGACAACAGAGTTTCTGTAGAAGAACGATACACTATAAAATGAAATTACTATTTTTTTTTGGATCAAATTTCTATTTTGGTGCTTTAATTACTACGATTCCTATTAGATTTTGAACAAAGGGAGAAAAAATTTACAGTTCAAAAATAGGTTTGTTCCATTTTTTTTTTCCCCAAAATTTTCAATGAATTCTTTGGAAACAGGTTCAACCTTAAATGGGTTCATTTGAAAATAGGTTCAATTTTTTTTTCTTTTTCAATTTTTTATGAATTTGGTTGCTTAGAAACGGGTTCAACCTTAAATGGGTTCATTGTTCTATTTTTTTTTTTTTTTCATTTCATTTAGCTCAACATACTTCTATGAATCTGCATGTGCCGTGGAATTTGGCCAACAATGGGATTTCAAACACAGCAATATATACATCTGGTTATTTCTGTTTGTATTTAGAAAAAAAAAAAGTGTTAATTGAAGTTGAGCAAAGATCTGAAATTTTAACAGTTTACCTAATGATAGTCAAACATTGGATATTTGTAACTCATCAAGTCCAAAAATCTCAAATCCCTGGTGATCAAGACAAAGAATGACAAAAACTAAATTCTGACAATCAAATGAACAAGAAACTCATATATGAAATTCCATAAAAAAAAAAAAACGAGAAACCCCATAAATTTGATGAAAATCCTAATTATTTTGATTTCTAGCCAATAAATTTGATGAAAATCCGAGTTATTTAACTTTGAACTTCAAAGAAGATTTTGTTGAGCTTGGCTTCGTTCCATGAGTGAGAATGTGAGGAAGATGATGAGAAAAAAAGTTCAGCTGTACTAAAGTGTATGGGGCATTCCATAAGGCTTAGTTATTCTTGACCATTTGATATAAATCTAAGGGCTAGAAATCCTTAATTGTGGGGTGTATTGATACACCTAAAAACCTATACCGTATCTTAGAAGTCCTCCATTTCAGTATTATTAAAATGAGAAAAAATTAATGAGGGAGAATTTTATAAAGTTCATATATTAAGCGGCGAGACTAAAGATGATCATAGTATTTTTATACAACTTTTACTAGCAATAACATATGTGATGTTTTACACATTATTTTAATAAAAATGTGAGACATATTATAAAATTCATATATAAAGCTATTATAAAGCATTTGTTGTGCTTACATTAATAGAAATATTAGATATTACTTAAAATTCACATGTAAGTCTCATACTTATATTAGTATATTGTGCTATGAATTAAAATATATTTTCTTGCACCTTTGTTAATATATGATGCTTTTGCCTGTATATGTCATGTAGTTATTTTTCATTTTTGCCAAAAGGGCATATTATTTCAAGAATTTTCATTAGACATAGAATCAGATTGCACGAGAAAGTTATTATAATATGCACAATACCTGATCTTATACTCCTTTAGCGCAAACTTCAGCCTTTTGAATAATATAGTAGCCCTTACAAAACTTCATTTTCTATAGGGCCAAATATGAAACTACTTTTGTTTTTTTTTTTTAATTTGATTTACAAATGCCCTCATTTACGAGACGTAACTTAGAGATGTCAATTTAGCCCACGGTTATGGGCACCTGTGGCCAGTGAGCTAGAATTTTATTTTAATGGGGGTATGATGCAATTTTTCAAACATAAAAAAAAAAAGATACAAAAAATCCATAATATTATCATAGAAATTTCAAACAACCATAAAATACACTATTAGGACCAAATATGAAACCACTTTTGTTTTCTTTTTTTTTTTTTCAATTTGATTTACAAATGCCACCACTTACGAGATGTAACTTAAAGATGGCTAATTAGCCTATTATGGGTATTCGTGGCCAGTGGAGCCAGAATTTTATTTCAATGGGAGTATGATGCAATCTTTTAAACATAAAAAATGATACAAAAGTCCATAATATTATCATACCAATTTCAAACAACTATAAAATATACTATAATTGCTTTCGATGAGTTTTTATTGTTTGGAAGCATATAATCTCATTTTCAATACTAATTAACTTGAACAAACAAAACTAGTAAAAAGAAAAATGCAATCAAGAAAAGAATACCAATAAGATAATAAGTGATAAAAAAAAATAGGTTGAATGAATAGGAAAAGAGATAAAAGAAAACAAACAAAATTTAAATTTTTAGTACCTCATGTGGATTGGAGGAGATATAAGCTTCACAATATTGACATTTTCTTGAAGTATCTCAAATATGGAGCAAGAACATTTGGTCATTTAGGGAATTAAAAAGAAAATGCAGTAATTAGCAAATTCTCTTTTCTTGAAGGAGTAGACACGTAACACCACCATTGCAGTTTGTGATAGTGTTTCTTTTAGTTGTAAGAGTTTAGAGGGAATATCGGAAGCCACGTTCTTTCCTATAGCATTTTTCAGATTTAGGTTGTTTAAGCATGGGAAAATGATGCCCAACACTATCTTTTAATAAATATTGCCAAGTATATGGTTTTCTCCTTCTAGTAAATTTTCATACGACCTTTTTTTTTTTTTTTAAAAAAAAAAATCATATATTCTTTCTTCCATCTGTTCCTTTCTTTCTCTCGTTCAGGTCAAGTTAAAGTTACTTCCATCTTCCAGATAGTTGGTCATTATCAACATATCTCTCTCTCAAGATAATAGCGACATAGGTGGATATTGTGGAGGCAAAGGGTTCGTTCCTTTCTTTTAATATTATTTTTTTAGCATCCAATTTGTATTGAGAAAATTAGAATCCATGGGATCCGTAATTTCTGGTCCTTTTTTTATTTGCATTTTATATTAATTCAAGGCTTCACTGATAAAAATGACAAGTACAATGGTGGGCAAACATTAAGTTCTGTTGGTTTAGATTTTTGTATAACTACTCATTGAGTTTATGATTTTGTGAATTTTTTATTCCTCTCTTATGGACTTTTAACTGGATATGCACAATTTTAGAGAAAATTATTTGATAAGTAGTGGAATTTAACTAGATCTTGTCTAATAATTTACTTTAGTTGAAATATGAGACTATGTAATAAGTATAGGGGTTTGCTCATTTTATAGTGATTTTTGTCTAATCGGGTTGGATAATATTAGTTTCTCTCTTAAAATAGACAATTATTCTATGGTGTGCCCATGAATTTGAGATCAAAGATTTATAAATTGTGCAAATTAGAGATAACAAATTTGCAGATTATGTCATTCAATCGTGCATTCAAACTTTTGTTTACCATCTTCCAAGATGCAAAGCAATGTTGATCCCGATATTCTTATTGGCTTAGAAATCATACTAGTATTTTGTTGAGAAATAGAAGTTGTATCTAAGATACATATTTGTCTCAATTTAGAAGAAAAGCCCCAAGTGATAGTGACGACACTTCCTTTTAAGAATATATGTTGCTTCTATTTCATTCATGCTTGCGTGGAAGGTATTTGACAAATTTCTTGTGAAAGACATTGTTTCTTAGAGTTATATGATAATGGGAGACATTGCTCTGGGTTGTGGAACTTTTTGCAGGATTAATAGTTGTGATGCAAAATTGTGGTGATCTAATGGTAATATGAGAAATTAATAGCTAGTCTTAGTTGGCTCAATCTTACTTCGAGAAATTAATGGTTTATTTTGAGCATCTTCATATATATGTTATAGTTAAAAATATATCTGATTTTCCAAACTGTTATACTAATATCATAGCATTCATGTATCTTTTACGCATATCTCTAGAACTACCAATAAAAGTAGCTAGTAAAACTATTCTTTTTCCTACTTTTGATCCTCGAGTTTTTTCAGTTATAATACTATCAATAATTCTTTAGTATAAATCAGCACGAATATCGTCTTATTTATTTCGAATATAATCCAATCTTTGGATTTCAAGTTTTACATATATATCTACTACATATTGTTGAAGAAAACGACCTGAATGTAATAATATAAATTTATCTGTAAATAATTTATAACAATAATACTGACGACAAGAAACTATATTTTTGTTCTTAATCTTAGAAGCTAAAAAAGATAAAAGAAAAAAAAAACAATAGTTTAAAATATGAATGAGACGAAACTATAAATTACATAAATTAAGTGGTATACATACCTTTGGCTTCCTTTTGTAATAATACAGTTGTAGAGGATATATTTTGCAAATCAACTAGATGTGTATTTTTTTATAATTGTAAATTTCTTTTCTTAATGGATTTTAATATGCGTTGATGCCAACCGATATCTCCGTACGGAAATAATAAAGGATATTGCAAAGAATCATAACAATCAAAATAATATTATATCCTATGACTAAATCCAACATGTGAGTAGATTATTATATCTCGGTTATTATACTCATATGAAAGATCATCATCTAACCATATTGCAACAATTTGAGAAACAGAGGTATATACTCTCTGATCTAAATTAGGATCAAATTTTAGATATATTTTAAAATTCTTTAAATCAGATATATCTTTGAGATGCGGAAAAGAATGCAATAAGGATTAACTTGTAAGATATTAGTTAGTATGCGTACAATGTTTTTATTAACCATAGGAGAACTAGCTAAACAGTTTTCTACAAGAATGAATTCATAGTCGAATATGAATATTTTATACAAGAAAGAACAAAAGATGTTTACTAATTTAAATATAGACTATTAACTTGCTGAAGAATATTAGCTCCTGGCATAAATATGTCTGAAGTTGTTAATGATATATTATTCTCTGCGAACTTAACAAGAGTATCTATGTATTGGATAAGAAATTTTCGATATATTCAGATTGCATAGTAACACACGTATGAATATTCATATCGTCAATAACATTATTTTGAACTTCACTATCAACATCAGTAACCATTTTCATTTTCTTGTATCTAATCGATCAAGTTCTTTAGGAAAATGATCTTTTTATGTTATTGAACGTATTTTTCTTTTTGCATAATACTACTTTCTCCATTTTTTTTCGCAATTGTTCTTTTTTTGATTCGTTCATTTTTTCTCTTTTCTGTCGATATAGCTCTTTCTTTCTTTTCTTTTTATCCTATTTCTTTTCATTGGCCTTAATTTCTCTTCTAAAAATGTATTTGATAAACCACTATTTCTCTCAATAGGTAAATTAATTTCATTTGAATTATTCATAACTTCATCTACATTTTCATTGTCATTATGTAAAGATATTTTATCAATTTCACTACTGATATTTTTCATTCCTATCTATATTAGAATGATTGGCACATTATAGAATCTCTAAATTGAATTTCACTCTGTTAGGAATATAATAAAACCTAAATAGGCAACTTAAACTGAAAATTATTTACCGAAAACCACAAAAAAAGGGGGAAATATATAAATCGTACCTTAAATGGATTATCTATAGTTTGAAAGCCAAAACGAAAACTTTTATAGAGCAATTTGTCTCTTTTTCGTTGCTTTTTTCTTGTAAAATATTTCTTAAATCTACAATTTTCAATACAACAGTATTGCGTAGTTAATTTTCAACGAAAAAAAAAGTAGTCGAACTATGTAGTAAAAATTTGTTGTATACATCCTGAAGTAAAACGATTTTTTTAAATATTTTTGTTAGTTGATTTAGTAAACTTGAACATATTTACATATTTATAAAAATATTTTTAGTTTGCCTAATGATCTAAATATGGTAATCGATCTTCTGCAGTCAATATAAGATAGTAATAATTGGTTTGTTGATTCCTCAAGGATAATTAGTATGTATTAGCATATGAAAAATCCAAAGACTCGTTACTATTATATTTTGTCAGGGGAAAAGCTTTTTTGGTTGAGATTCCAGTGGCTAGTAAAAGCCTTTTAGGTCGTGTGAGATTCAAAAGCATAAAAAACAACGAGAACCTCATTATTTGAGTCATATTCTTCATGAAAGTGACCTTACATAACTCCATATAAAGTTTCGGTAGAGCAAATTTTTTCATGGCAATTACTATGTATGTAAATGGGGTGCCCTAAGAAGATATTGATGAGTAAAATATCTGAAAACATCGACATTTCCTAATTCTATTTTCCATTTATCATTTGCATACAATTCTGTAAACACAAGTCTAGACATGAATCCAATAGCTTGCACAAAAAAACAGAAAGTTAAGAAAAATTACACTGATCTTTTCAGATTGTGTCAATATAAACTTTGAACTAAGGAAATCGATTATTAAAAGAAAAACCAAGTGAAAGAGAATATTATTACGACTATGATGTCCATATTAAACTTCAACAGACGATGAATCTACAGTTGATTCGTTGATTTTCTCTTTTCCTCCTTTTCTTTTAATTATTATTATTATTATTATTTTTATATGGGGACACAACTGACTTTCATTTTCATTGAGATGGACAATTAAAAGGGAGAAGAATGCTGAAGTAGAATATGTTAGGGTTTATGCCCTAAAAGCATGTATATTTTGGATATTTGCTGAATTAATATAATGATATTTTTCTATTTGAATTTGTACATAATTGATATGTCTTTAAATATCAGAAAATCCTTAGTTTATTTATGTGACCACAAATTTAGTATATAAGTGTTATATACATGAGGATTAAATTTATGGATAA
>JXTC01000028.1:1091686-1154722 GCA_002914845.1 Trema orientale | reverse complement strand
CGTGAGTATCCAAGCCAGGGTTATGTATATTAAAGGCGTTCCGGCTCGGCTGAATGTGTTCTTGAATTGCGGGCTCAATGTAGTTGCTGGGATTGGAAGTGTATGATACTGTTCGAGGTCCGCCATTGCTCATCAAGTGGCTGGGGGTGAAGGAATAAGCTTGGCATTGATTAATGGGAGTTGCGTCTACGGTGTAGAATGAAACATCTCCGTAGTTACCGAGATTGCCAGTGGATGAATATATGTCGCTCGAGCTCGGTTGAATGGGCTGTTGCTCACTCGAGAAGACTGAACTAGATGCGTACGCATTGTCATAAGGTGCGGAAGCATAATCGTTGTGGACATATGACTCTGTTTCATAGTGAGTGTTACTCCCTTGAGGAATTTCTTGCACAGGAGAAAGAATCTCTTCCATTTGATGATTTGATTCGACTTGATTGCAACTCTGGTATTCTTCCACTGGTTGTATGTCTTCGACTCCATTTCCAGATTCCTTTTGGTTTCTACTTCGATGATGGAGCGTCTTATATAGCTTACAAAGAACCCAGTCATCAAGCTGTACACAAAAACATCAGCTAGTTTTTAGCTTTAGAATCAAATAGAAGTATAACTTGAAAAAAGAAGGAAAAAAATAAAATAAAAAGAAATGAATATGAAATAGGAGAACAAATTAAGCATTTGCTAGTCATTGCAACTACTCGGATATCAAAATACATGTGTAAGAAAATTGATACATGATAGAAACGAAGAATTGCTACCAGATAGTTTAATATATGACTGAATTATTAGTGGTTATGTGCAAGTGTTTTTAAACTTACGTAATATGACAAGACGAAAATTAAGACCATTTTAGTAAGATGATATGCATAAATAAATAACTAATTATCAGTGAAGATATATGGTTTTTTATTCCTTGACATCATAACTCTCTAGTCTGGGCCATAGATTATAAGAAAGAAGTTGAAATATTGTACGTACCCTCATGTCATCTTCTCCTTTGCGTTCTCTCCCCTCGGGAGAGTAAAGCCTGTATTCATGCATAGTCCATTCTGTTTTATCACCATTTTGAGCTTTTCCTTTGTAGAACACTAATGCTCTCTTAAATCCGACAAGCTGCCCTCTTATGTGTATTTCTGCTTCTTTCCCTATAGCTTTGTAGTACCCACCTTTGGCAGCTCGGCCTGGACGTTGTCCGTGCTTGTATTTTCGATCCCGTGGAGTGAAATAATACCATTCTTTTTTATCTGACCTATGCCGCTTGTATTTTTCTGAAGATATAGTTAAACATATACATTGTTATTACGTGTGGCATAATTAATCATGTTACTTAAGAGCAAACAAAGATTAATGGAAAATAAGCAATGAAATGTCATACTAGGTACAATAAACGATGAGAGAATTTTAAGCTCGTGATCAAAAGCTATATCTTTCTGATTCATTTGTATTTTTGTGATATTAGCTTATGAAAACAGACTTTAAAGACTAGTACTCAGTTAAGAAAGACACAAAAGAAGGCTAAGCATTTGGTAACTTCGTTTGTATATATAGCTTGAAAAAAACTGTACTTACGAATTTTACGTTTTTTTTTATTTATTATTTTTTAAAGCTGATGATACTCACCAAATTGAGTGGGAATGCATTTTGTTAATAATATCAATAGAGTTGGTATCCTATGATAATTTTTTTTTTTTGGGAAAACAGTATCCTATGATAATTTAAGTACGATAAAAAATATTCTAGTAATAAGCTCTTGTATAAATCTAAAGAATTGTGATGAATTATTTGAGATGAGATATTGTAATATAAATCTTCCATGCCAATAATTTCTATCAATAAGATCTGAGAGGGTATTAGAATAAGACACGCAGGAAAATTTCTTTTGCTAGTATTTTTGTTGTCTTGAATCTTTTTGGCACGTAGTATTTTGTGTCAAATAATACCAAATACAATTTTCTCATAATTAATTACTAAGTCTGATCATTATTCAGATTTCACACACAAAAAATAACAAATAAATTAAGAGCATATATAATATAAATAATATACTCTCAATCTGTAATGTACTTGACAACAAACTAGTACTAGAAAACATTCGAATATTACTCACAATAATAGATATATAACAATAAAAAAATGTTAAGGTGAAAAAAAAAAAGTGGAAATCTTATATATCAGAGAATTAATTTGTAAATGGTATATATAATATATACGAAGGTAAAATATAAGATACTTAAAAATCAATCAATTCTACCAGATAATCTTTTTATAAAGAATTATTTTGGAAGACATTAAAATCCAAATGTGTTTTAAAATTTAAATTAGAATTGTTTTTTATTTCACGTGGGTTCGGAAAAAAAAAAAGGGCAAAAAAAGAGACCAAAAAATTTACGTAAACTGCACTTGAAATAATTGAAAAAAAAAATCAATGAAACATAAAAAGAATCATTCTGGAAAGTAAAAGGTACTCACATGAATTTAACATCAAACCAAAACAAATTCTTCAAAAAGAAAAAGAAAATGAAGAAAAGAGTGCAGGAATGGATATAATTATATTAATTATTCACCATATACATACCTTCTAGGTCCCAAGGATTCCAACGGTATAAGTCAACATCTCTAATTCTGTTCTTTGGCATGGGTTGATTCGTTATCTTCTTCTGCAAGTAGCCTATGAGTTCTTCATCCGTTGGTGCGAATCTGTACCCCGGAGGGAGATTATCGAAGAATGAAACGACTTCATCGTCATCGCATGAGGAGGGCAATGACAATGTTGAGGGAAGATCATCACTAGTCATGTTTTGAGTCAACAGGTGGCCCTCCATTGCAGGACTTTATATAGAAGAAGAATGTTTTAGGACTCTCCACTACGTACTAGGGTTATTTGTGGACGACTTTACTTTTGAGACTTTTCTTTGAGCTGCATGCATGCATGCAAATTTACACTTGAAAAAACTCTGCTGCTCTCTCTCCCTCACTGACTTTGACTTTGACTTTTGACTTTGGCTATCTAAAATAGTGTGTTTTTCTCATCTCCCGTCCTTTTATAGCTGATAAAAGGCGGTTTCACAATTGTGCATGTATTCTGATTGGACAATGACACTTTCCTTTTCTCTTTTCTCTCTTTTTTTTCTTTTTTTTGGCTTTTCCCATTATTTCACGTTTTCTGAGACATGCGTTAAGATCGGGCGCGGTACCACAGTATAAGCTCGTCACAAATCTTCATTTTTGATTAGCTAAAAAGAAATGATGACTTCAAATAGACGACGTGGCGAGAACGAATTCGAGAAAAAGAAGGTTGTACGAAACTGTAAATACATGTGATCCGACACTGCTGAAAGATGCAGCTATCACGCGGGCCCACCTGTCGGCTGTCTTGCTTCGCCACTCTCCCTCTCCACGCGTGCTCTACACGCGCCAATCCGGGCCGCAAGTCAGCTTATCGACGGTCGAGATTGGCTCCGGATTTCCTTTCTTTCTTTCCTCTTTTTTTTTTTTTTTAAAATTTAAATTTAAACAAAATCTGATTAATTTGAAATCAAAAATTCAAAATTAAATTAAACGTAAATCAATTTAACTTATCCTAATTAAATTAAATACTTAAATAAAATAATTAAAACAAAGTAAAATTAAATTAAAATTACATCTATATAAAATAGGACAAGTCTAGAATAAGAGCCTTGTTTTTTCTCTCATGTAATGAGTGACTAATCTTGGGCCTTTTGATGAAAATCCGAGGGATCGGATTTAAAAACGTGGGCCCAATTGTAGGGAACCTGGGTTTGGTATTGTACGTAACAGAGGATCTCTCTTTAAGTCCCAACACAAAACCTGCGTTTATCAGGTTTTAGCTATCCGATTCCCCTCTCAGCTCGCCCAAGCTTAAAGCCCCAAACCTACAACTCTCTTAGCTGCATTAAACCTCTTCCATGACAACGAACTACTCCTCCGCGTCAGACAGTCCTCGAAGTCCCAATCTTCGTTTCTTTTCCTTTTTTTTTTTCGGTCTAATGACAACAAAAATTAGGACGGAGTTTACAGGCTCCTCTTCATCGTCAGGCGGCTTATCAGAATGCCGAAAAGCAATAAAGAAGAGAAGTTTTCGAGTCTGAGTACTTAGATGACAAATTATTGGATGAGCTTCTTGATTTTGAGAACGAAGGCCGTCGAGACTGAATTTTTTTTTTTTTTTTTTGTTCTTTTTGGAATAATTTTTTTAGTCTTATTTACTCAGAAACGTAGCATAAGGAGATGAAAGTTAATCAGAATTGTTCTAAGTTTGAATCTATAACTAACCCTTTCAAAAATAATGTGTGAATTTCTATTAAGTGTTATAATTAATTTGTAAACTTTTGTACTAAAAATCACTTTGTAATAATCTATGTGGAAAGAAGGAAAAAAAAAAAAAAAAGAGTGAAGCTCTGACTTTAGTTTCTTTTTTTTTCTTTGTTATTTTCGAAATTCTTCTGAAATTTTCCTTTGTAGGAATTTTGTATTGGTTGAATTTTGCAGCCTGTAAGTGTGAACTGGGTCGATAATGTTAGTTTGTCGATTATGTATCTGACGACATGACTGAATGAGTATTTTGGGTTTTTTTCTCTTTGGTTTCATCGTTGAAGCTCTGGGGAGCTTGTAATATAATGACTAAGCTAACTTTCTAATGATTTGGGCGATGATGGGTTTGAGAGATTGAATAATCTGGGGCTATTGTTCTTGTTGTTGTTGGCCTTCTTTGGGGTTGAAGAGATGTTGCAATAGATTTTTGGGCTATTGGATACGGAAGAATTGGGGGGTGGCGGCAGCAGTGATGGTGGTCCGGCACCAGAGACTGGGGCTAGACACTGGTTGAGACTGTAAATGAGGCGTTGATGGGTTTGAGAAGTTGATGGGTTTGAGAAGAATCCGAACTTAGAGCTGGAAAACAAGTTTTTCTTTTTTTGGGGGAAAAAAGAGAAAAAAAATCTAGGATTTTAATCTAGTACAACCCAAACTATATGTACCCTTTTATGAGTGGGTCCGAGATAAATTTTGGATCAATGAAATTTCACCATTTAGTCTCTCAAGATGAGAGAAAAAAATGGGTTCCGATTCTAGATTTATCCTATAAAATAAAATAAAATAAAATAACTAAAATAATTTAAAATCTAAACTATAATTACCAAAAAATACACATTTTTAACAAATAAAAAGTATAAACAACTTTATAAAAATAGAGTTTATCATCTATGTTTCTTTCTCTATATTACATATATAAGCCCATGTTTACCTCATATATATATATATATATATATATATAGGGCACCAATCCAGTAGGTATTTGTTTTTTTTACCTATGTATAGGTATCAATTGGGCCAATGAAATATTTTTTTGCACATTTTTTTATTATAAAAGGTAGGAGAGAGAAATAGCATTAATAATACACGTCTTTTTATGTACTTGATTATAGCCATTGGATCGCCATTAGATGATAATTCAACGGCAAAAAAAAAAAAAAAATACCT
Organism: Trema orientale; assembly: GCA_002914845.1. Classification (NCBI taxonomy): domain Eukaryota; kingdom Viridiplantae; phylum Streptophyta; class Magnoliopsida; order Rosales; family Cannabaceae; genus Trema; species Trema orientale. The sequence goes on along the minus strand of JXTC01000028.1, from coordinate 1,149,223 downwards.
ACACATAGGTAAAAAAAAAATACCTACTGGATTGGCAACCATATATATATAGTAGGTATTTTTTCTTTTTTTTAAGCCGTTAGATCATCATCTAATAGTGATCCAATGACTAAAATGAGGTGCATAAAAAGACGTGTATCATTAATGTTTTTTCTCTCTCCTACTTTTTAATATAAAAAATATACAAAAAAATTTTCATTGGTTAAAATAATACCTATGTATAGGTAAAAAAAAGAAAAAAAATTACCTACTGGATTAGTGCCCATATATATATATATATATGTGTGTGTGTGTGTAAGCCGACTTATCACTAGAGTAAACCAAATTGAAGTCATTATAATAATAATTATTATTGTTTTTTGGGCTCTCGCTTATCCTTTTTGAATTAACCTAATTTACATTTTTTTTCTTTTTTCTTTTAAAAGATCATTAACATTATCTGGATGATACCCTATTATCTTTTTCCATAGGACACGAATTAAAGTTGTGTCATGGCCTCACGAGTCTCAGGTTAGACTTGACTCTGTCAACCTCTGTTATACTCGAGAAGATACTCTTATGGTGGAGGTGAAGAAGAAGGAGAGCTTGATAAATGTCATCAATCATAAAATGATTTACAGAATCATGAAAATCATTTCGTGTCAAACGTGTCTTTCCTTTTTATGCTTTGTACTTGTATGCTGATCTCTGTGCTGGCCACCCTCATGAAAACCACAAAGGGAGGATCTTATGTGGATGAGCACATGCAAAAGATCAAAATGTTATTGATGATCTAGCCATGATTTGCCATCCCTCGAGTGAAGAAGAGGCCATTGCTCATGCCCTAAATGGATTAGTTGATGAGTTCAATTGATTATTCACTACTAACCGGGCACGAGACTAACATTTAAAGACTACCTATAATGAAAATATATTCAACACATTCTGTCCGAAATAAAAATATGATGCAATGCCCAACCATATCTATTCAGCGTAGACAAACTAATTAATGTACTTAAAACATATCTCGTAAAATCAGTACAATTGTACTACTTTGAATCCAATGTATGAAAAACTTTGTTTCTATGAAAATCATATTTAAATGATCATACCATACTTATGTCTTTCGTAAACTTACACATAAACATGTTGGAAAATATCTTGTATCTACTACCGTTCTTGTGATGTTGTTGAAATAAATCTATATTTACCTTGTGTCGGATAGAAAAAACAGTGAAAGGGTCAGTATCTTATGTGGTAAAGTATGCGGAAGACTTGACTAGTTTGAGCTTTTATTGAAGCTCTTGTCTTCTATTTCCACAAAACTGATTTCTAAGACTTAGAAATAGACTTTAGGACTCAACAGGACTTAGAGAAACTTTTACTTAAATTGCAACAAGTAGAGAATTGAAATTAGAAAACAAGATCTAGCACTACTACAAAAAACATTTTGTACGTCACTTATAGGGTGACGTGGTAGAGATGGAGCGACATGGAAGCGGGTGACGTGGTAGCCACATGTCATACCACGCCACTTTTAATGCGATATAGTATGCTGGCCTACCACATTGCTTGTTAAAAAGTGACCTGGTATGCCTACCTACCACGTCACTTGTATAAAAAGCGACGTGGTATACTGACTTACCACGTCGCTTTTAGGGGGATACCACGTCACTCCTCCAGGAAGCGACATGGTATATGTCATCTTCCTCTCCCTGCGTGCTCCACCGGTGTAGGTTATAGTATTCTAAAAAATCTTAACTATCCCGCGGATTTCCTCATAGACCAGACTAATAATATACCTCCTTCACACCACCTCTACAAGCCAAATGCCAAATCACTTCATGATCTATTGCCCAAACTTTTTAAGTGTCGCTTCCCCCCTTGCCTCCCATTCTGTCCCCCAACATTGTTGATGATGGTTGGAACTTTTAGAATCTACATCTAAAAGGTCCAAAAAAAACTATTACATAAATTTTCAAAGACTTTAAAATTGAAGATGATGAAATAAGAGAGAGAGATACCTGGAATTCAAAATGGGTAGAGTCTGAATGAAAATATATTGAAAATTTTGGGTTTGTTCTAATTGGGGTTGGGAGAAGATTTGGTGGGGTTGATAGTTTTGAATAGACGGTCGTGATGAAATATTTTTTGTAGGTGCGGATCAATAAAATAGCTAGTATAAGCCCCTTACTACGTCGCTTTTACAGAAAGCGACATGGTATTAAATAAAATAATATACCACGTCGCTTTCTGCAAAAGCGATATAGTACGTAGCCCAACCACGTCGCTCATTACATAAGCGATGTGGTACATGACCCCTACTACGTCACTTTTGTAGAAAGCGACGTAGTATTAAATAAAATAATATACCACATCACTTTTTATGTGGTCTAACCACGTTGCTCGTTATATAAGCGACATGGTAGAATCTATAACTACGTTGCTTTTAAACGACGTGACGTGAGAGTTCAACCATGTCGCTTTCTTTGGAAAGCGACGTGGTTCAAATGACGTTGTTGGTCCCTTTTTTAGTAGTATAGGGAGAAGAACCAGTAAATTTACCTTGACTAGTTTGGACCTATCTTACTTTCTAGAGCTCTAACTTAAGATCTACCACTTGGAAACTCTTGGATATGGCTAAGAGGAGTTAGAAAAGCCTAGATAGTGGCTGGAGTGGTTTATGTTGTAATTGGAGAGAAAGAGAAAGAAAATGACCAGATTTGATCTAAAAGCAATACTTAATGAATAAGAAAAGGTATAACTTAAATTCTAAGTAGTATTTTTGATATTTTATACCCTAACTTTCCATGTATCTAGCTTTAATACACTTCTGGCTTACTCACTACGTTGATGGTCATTCTCATACACTCAAATGTAGACCAAAATAGTAAAACCTAACTTAGATGGTAAAATCTAGTCATACTTTGACTTATGATCTTATATGACCAACCTTATTATAATCTGGTGGAACCTAGCCCTAACCAATCATTAAATATAAAAATAAGTCAATCAGACTCCAATTAATAATGCAAACATAGTATGAATGCCGAATTAATAAAATATATAATACGTAATTAAGCTGAATGTAAGCTAGCTTAGTGTAATAAAATATAATTCAGTACAGTAAATATTACCTCATGCTTACTCAGAACTAACATTTTAGAAAATGCTCTGATGAGTTCTAGACATTAAATAAAAACTATTTGACATGTCAAATGTACTGTGAATTTGGATCCAAAAAGCGTAAAAAAAAATGCATTTCACTGAAAACTACCATTTGACTAAATTATCAGCAAACATGATTTTCATGCATATGCACATTGTATTGTATTCATAAATATATTCTTTGTTCCTTTCACACACCAAGCTTTCTCTCTCTTAAAGGGTACTGAGCTTTTACACTACATGGGAGCACTTCGACAAATATTAGTATATTAATACAGATCAAAATTAATTTTTTTTTTGAAGGGCAAATCAAAAGTATTTAATAATAATGAATGAACAATTATCATAAAATTGATGCTAGTTACTTGATATATCTATTCGCAATATGAGCACGTTTATTATTGGCTTATTATGCATATGAGAATCTTGGGCATCCCATAGTTAGCATTTAACTTGGCTAGGATTTATTCGAATATGCGTAATTATCTATAATTATATGATCAGTTAGTATTTAACTTAGTTAGGACTCCCTCTCATTTTAAATAAAAGTCTGAAGTCATAAATTCACATTTTACAATTAGGTGAATCCCAATTTAATGGATTCGACCATCAGCTGTAATTTTTTACCTGCATAATTAGGTGACGTATCTTCTCATCTACATAATTAGGCGATGTGAAATAAAGGTACCGTCAATGATATCATAGTTTAATCATCGCAAGCATGATATAGAGAGAGAGCGTTTAAACAACCATTTAGTGTTGGGTGGTTCTGTAAGCCCAATTATCACCATAAATGGGCTCAAGATGACTGAAAGATTATCTGGGTAGGTAGGCATAACAATTTAGGTCACGATATGATAACATGACTATGACTCGAAATTAAAACGAAGTTACGATTAAATAACATATCAAATTTAAGTTAACTTACTAAACTTGAAATTGACACGTTTTATATAATTAATTTTTTTTATACTTTGTATTATAACATATTAAGACTTAAGACTTCCCTATAATGTTTTATATGTGTCGAAACTTGGAAGTTCCACTTTTGATTTTAAACTTGGATAGTTTATTATAATTATATGAGTGATTAGTTATATTGGAAATTTTTTAAATAAGTTAATAAATAATATTAGGTTATATTAGAAATGTAAAATAACTTAATGTGTTAAACTTAATTAATATTAATATGTTATGTTAAGTCGAACTAAATAGGACACATTTAGTAATAATATGTTCAATTGAGTTTAATTAATGGGATAAACAGGTTAAATTGAGTTTAATTAATGGAATAAATATTAAACATGTCAGCATGTTACGTTAGATTGTATAGACTTAAATATGACCTACTTAATAAATTATTAAATATTTTATTTACAAGTTAACCTATTTATTTAAGAGGTCGTGTACGAGTTTACATCTCGACACGGCAAAATGAATTGCCACCTTATGGTAACTGTATAATTTATTTTAATTTATTTTTTAAGTTTTGTTTTTTTTTTTTTTAAAAAAAGAAAAACTCCCAATAACATGACTAACTTGGCAATTTTAACCATTCGATGCAATAATGTTTAATATATATAAAATTCAAAAAACAAAAAAAACAAAAAAAAAAGAGTCCTAAAAATTCGAAAACCAAATATATTGAACTACTAACAGAAAAAAAAAAAGAAAAAAAGATGACTGCAAATATAACTAACATTTTTTTTTCCTCTCAGTTGATGTTATGGGGTTCACACTTTGGAGGTGGAACCAATTTGCTGGGAACTTGACTCAGACTTGCCAAACGACGAGGACCAGGATTAAAAATAGCCCTTAAATAAGATTGATCAAACGACATTGGTCAGTTTCCTGCGATCCGATGTTGATGATCATGATTGAAAGTTCCCTTCGGCGGAGGCAGAGCAGTAGTGCGTTGTTGACTCATCACCATTTGAATATGTTGTGCTAATTGTGGCAATGGGAGATCCAACCTTTCCCCCAAAGAACTTCCGCCACTGTTGTTCATGGGAGAGAAGTTGCTGCTGCTCAAGTGGTTGGCGGTGGTGGTGATAGAGGAAGATGGAAATGGTCCAATTGGAGTTGCATGCGATATGTTCGATGAAAGTCCGGTGAAGGGGAAGTGGCTCAGGTTGGGCTGAATGGGCTCTTGAATTGGCGAGGTTGAACTAGAAGCATTATAATCAAGAAAGTTGTATTTGGGAAGAGGATATGGTTCTGTTTGAGGTCCTCCATAATGATTTATTGGGTTTGCATGTAATCTGTTCGACAAAATTCCTCTATGACTATCTAGACTGCATGTAGATGCAAGCAAGTGGCTCGGGTCCGGCTGAACGGACTTAGAAGGATATGATTGAGTTTGGGGTCCGCAATTGCTCAAGTGGTTGAGGGAGACGGAAGACTGATGTCGAATGGCTGGAGTCGATATGTTCGACACAATCCCACTGTGACCCCAGAGACTGCCGGCAGAGGAAGAGACGTTGCTTGGGTTTGGCTGAACGGGCTCGGAAGGGTATGATTCAGTTTTTGGTCCGCCATTGCTGTGCTGGCTGGTGATCAAGGAAGCTTGATATTGATTAATTGGAGTTGCGTGTACCGTATTCGACGAAAGTTCACTCACAGCAATGAGATCATTGGTAGATGAATCGAAGTGGCTCGGGTTTGGTTGCACAAGCTGTTGATCACTTGGGAAGAATAACTCCATAGGTTGGCTAAAGTCGTTCATGATTGGAACATTATGAGTGTTAGTCTGTTGATGAGCTTCTTGCTGATCAGTAAGTGAAAGAATCTCATCCATTAGATGACAAGATTCCACTTGATTACGGCTTAGGCGTTCCTCCGCTGGCTGAACCGGAGCTTCTTCAGATTTACGTTTTATCTTCCTTTTCTTTGCACCTTTGGTTTTCTTAGGGTGTATGTCTTCTTTGTTAGGACAGGATTCCTCTTGGCTTCTACCTCGTTTTTTGTCAGGATGGAGCTTCTTATGTAGCTTACAAAGAACCCACTCATCAAGCTGTGCACAAAGACATAAGTTACTTTTGAGCTTCAGGCTGATCAAATGGTAATGTAGCTTGAGAAAAGAAGAAAAATAATAAAGAGAAAAGAATATAAAACAGAGCACTGCTATTTATTGCAACTAGTCACACACACACAGATATATATATATATATATATACTCATGATTAAAAAAAAAAGAAACTGAAAATTGCTATATACGTCGTAGCTTTAATACAGTTTAGTGGTATATGATTGTGTATCATTATTATTATTATTTTTTTTTTGAAGCGTATCATTAGTTAGAAGTGATGTATTTATTGTTTTTTTATTTTAACTGTTTGTTAAGTCAAAACAATAAGATCACCAATATGCAGTCAGCTGATATGCATAATTAATTAACCAAAGAAGATACATAGTAACCCTTTTTTATTTTTCTTTATGACATCATAAAGCGTTTCTCTAGACTATAGAGTAAAAATTATTTAAAATAAGAAATTGACGTACCAGCATGTCATCTTTTCCTTGACGTTCTCTCCCCTTAGTCCCCTCAGGATACTTAAGCTTGTACTCTTGCATAACCCAGTCCGATTTGTCACCCTTGGGAGATTTTCCTACGTAGAAAACTAGTGATCTCTTGGATCCAACGTTCTCCCCTGCTACGTATATATCTGTGGCTATCCCTGTAGCTTTGTAGTAGCCACTTTTAGTAGCTCTTGCCGGACGATCTCCGTTCTTGTATTTTCGCTCCCGTGGAGTGAGATAGTACCATTCTTTATCTGACCTATGCAGCTTGTGTTTTTCTGAAGATAAAGTGGAACATACATTGTTCGCACGTATGGCATAATATAATCATGTTACTTAATAAAACATAAAGATTAATAGAAAATAAAGGTATATAAGGTAAGATATGCAATCAGACCTATGACGCATGTCAGCAAAGTATATTATCTCCTATTGATTAACTAGTATTTTTGTGATATAAGCTAATGATGAAAACAACGAACGAATTTTAGATGCTAATTATAATCATGTTATCAACTAAAAAAGACACAAATAAGGGTAAGTAATTAGTGACTCATCTGCATATAGCTTGAAAAACTGTACTTGTTATACTCACCAAAGTAGGAACAATTTAGTTGAGTAAGTCAAGTATAAATCTGAATTCAGATGAATTATTTATCTTGCAAATCTCTACCAATAATCATTGAGAGAGGATCATAATAAGACAAGCACGTAGAAAGAAATTCTTCTGGAGTATTTTTTTTTTTTTGAATCTTTTTGGTTGTATTTTTGTCCAACAATTATACAAAATCAAATTTCTTATTAAGTCAGATCATAATTCGGATTTTATACTCAGGGAATAAGAAACAAAGAGCAGTTTGAGTAACTATCGATCTGTAATTTACTCGGCAACAAATCAGTACTGGAGCAGGTAACATTCATATCAAATACTCGTATAATAATACACACTAATAAAAAATTTACACATATAAATAGAGGTGAAGTCATTTTTTGTCTTCTAAAGCAATAATAAGAATTAATATATATGGTACTAAAATCAATCAGGTTACATAAATTTATTTCTTTTTTTGGAAAACATTGAAATCACGTTTTAAAATTACTTTGGATTTTTTTTTTAAAAATCAAGAGTTTATTGTGGATTGAATATTTACGTATTCATGAAAATTGTTCTGAATTGGTTTATTATTTTTCAGAACTAAACACTTAAAAAATGAAGACAAATTTAAAGGAAAGAAAACCTAAAAAGAAGAAATCAAACACATGAGAAGAAATCAACAACACATGAGATCAATAGAGAAAACGACAAAAAATCACGAACTTTGGTCATGATCATAAACCAAACGGGGCCTTAGATTTACTCCATTTATAAAAAGCCTGAATTTGACTATTTGCGAAACAAGAAAATAATTATTGACGTGCAAGAAAGGTATTGAAAAAAAAAAACACTTTACTTAAATTGCACATAAAATGAATAAAAAAATCAACAAAAACAAGAAAAAAGAAATAATTTCTTGAAAGTAAATAAACGCATGTGAAAGGTACGCACAAGTATTTAACATGCATTAAATTAAACGAAAATATTAAAAAAAGGAAAATAAAGAAAAGATTACAAAATTAATGGATGTAATTATCATAAATTGTTAATATACTATACGTACCTGCCAGATCCCAAGGTTCCCACTTGTATAACTCAACGTCCCTTATTCTGTTTCTTGGCATAGATTCATTGTTTACTTTCTTTCGCAAGTAGCCTATAATTTCTTCATCAGTTGGTATGAATACATACCCCGGAGGCAAATTATCGAAAAATGAAACGTCGTCGTCGTCGTCTGAAGAGGGCGACAAGGTTGCCGGAAGATCATCAGTACCATTGTTTTCAGCCACGAAAGAAGGAATATGTTCAGGCTGCTTCGACGGGTGTCTCTCCATTGCAGGGCTCTAGAAGAACAGGGTTTTATCTTGATTAGGGTTTATGACACACCAAACTAAGGTTTTAGGGTTTCTGGGGTCTCTGGACTACGAAACTCAGGCTCAGGTTTAAGGACTCTCGAGTACTAAAAGACTATAATGATGATCTTGATGTTTTTCTCCTTTTTCGATTGCATGCATTAATTTACATGCTCTACGTTTGTTTATATTTGTAAGCATTTACATCCTTATCCTTTTAATTCGAACCCAACTTTCACGGGGTCTTTTTTTAATTAATTATTTCTTTATTTTCTGTAATTATCATTTTACAATAAATAAAGGACCGGTTGGATTTATTTATTTATTTATTTTTCCTCCGCATCTTTAAACACCGAAACCTCTTTGGGCAGCTTTGAGAGAGATCAATCACTGATCATTCATTATATATATTTGAGATAATCAACGATGTTTAATTCGGCTTAGGCTTGGGTAAAGTAACTTAGGAAATTTTTCACTTCTTCCAATAATTTATAAGTATCGTTCTAATGCAGAGGATCCGGTAGTGTTGTTGGCTGACGAATTTACAAATTTAGAAAACACTATTTTCTGATTTTCTCTGCTCTTGTAGTTAATTTTGATTAGATTATTTTTTCCTTTTTCTTCTTTGGATTGAGTTTTGGAGCTTCTTTCAAGATGTTAAGATGTTTTTAGATCATAAAATTGATTTTGTTTAGGTATGAATGTTAGCTTCACAATTTTGTAAATTGACATCCTAAGATCTGGGTTCTTCCTTCTTTTTGACCACCACTACAAAAAAAAAATCACCATTTAATGACCAGATTTTTAGTAATAACAATTTTTTTGTAACTAAAAGTGATATTTAGTGACAATTAATAATTTCTTGTAACTAAAAGATAACATTTAATCACAAGTTATTATTAATGTCCTTTTAGTCATAACATATTATTTATAATCATGAAATTTGTTGTGACTAAAAGTACATTTAGTTACAACAAATTGTCACTTTTGTGACTAAGATTTTTAGCTATAAATTTTTTAGTTAAGACATATGGATGATGACATTCTTTTAGTCCTGAATTTTTTACTTTTAATTACAATTTTTGTTATCACTAAAAATAAGGTTTTATGTAGTGCACCAAACATAAAGACTCTATTTGACCGTGCTAATAAATTTATTCTGTCATTTTTTCCCCTTTATTTAGAGTTTTCTTGGTTTATCTTTTTGGTTGCAAATTTATTTTGTTGTTTGGTTTTTAGAACAGAGGGAAAAGCTAGAGTAAATATCAGATATATTCAAGAAATAGGGTGTGGAAGTCATGCTGGCTTTTGTGAGCTACGATTCGGTATGTTGTGCTCCTAATTGCATGTGAAACCTAGAACTGTTGGGTTGTAACTTATAAGTAGTAATTTAGATTTTATGTGATAAATCGATTTTGCTACAACGAAATTCAAAGGATGATTTAAGAGTATGATCGCCTTGCAAACTAGGAATTAATCAATGTCAACTCTAACTCCTAAACAAATAGAGGATAATAAATTAGTTAAAATTTCAATCATGTTAATATGAATTCATCTCTCTCTTTTACTCCATGTCCTCTATTAATTTCAGCCTTCTACCAGGGTTTCCATCATTTGAGAATTTGTTGCTTTTACTCATTAGAAGTCTTCATTTACGTACTAAAGTGCACCATTTCACTACAGTTAGTCAACATATATGATGTCTTTTCTGAATTAGACAATAAGAAGCATTTTGGCACATTGCCAAAACTATCAACAAGGCTTTGTTATGTCCTATTGGGATAATGGTCTTCTTTTACTTTATATTACCCTTATCTACTTCTCAAAGTGACATCATAAATAAACTCTACTAGACTACTGCTATAACTTACTATAGCTCTGGTTTCTTTTTTCGATTCCACATGGGGTATTCTATTTCTTGATAACTCTTTTCCTTTTCATTGGGATATTGGGCTTCTTTGGCATACAACGGACTAATTTTGTTGGAAAGTTTTCTAACAAGGTATGATTAGACATTTATTATCTAAGTTTCTGATTTATTCCAATATATTTTCCTAAATTATTAGTCAACAGTGTCTTATTTTTCTAGATAATCTTTCAATTGACTGGATCCAGTTGAGCTCTATCTGATCCAGTCGAGACTTAGAAATATATAAAACTAATCTTGATTGGATCTAGTCGAGCTTGACTAATCCAGCTGAGTATTCTAGCTAGTGACTATCTAGTCTCTAATGACCAAATATTTTCGAGTAGCGACCCTTATCGGTTATGGTCAGTCCTTAAGTTTTTGGATCGCTCTTTGTAAAAATTAGGTCGTTCTCTATGTATGTTTTGGTTGCTCTACATTATATGGCGGATGAAACCTTTATTTTTCATATTTAAATCATTTTTTATTCATAGATCATATAGTCTCTCTAAATATAGTCTATTTGATTTATTTTGGAAAGAGTTTTACGTCTTGATTGGGACTAGTCGAATTAGTTTAGATCCACTACAGATTCTTTTCAGCAGACATTGAAGTCTCGATCGATTGGACTTATTAATCTAATTCGAATGGATCTGATCGAGATTTTTTGAAAAGATTGACAGCAGTATAATTATGGGTACTACAGTCGCATACTATGAAAAATGTAGTTCTTCAAATTCAATTTGAACAGCTGTCATTGAAAAAATAAATTATTTTTTAGGTTATGTAAACTGGATCAACCACAAAATATATCAAGCGACCCAATATTTAGAAGGACTGGCCATAACGACCAAGTATTTTCAAATAGCGACTATCTTTATATTTTTCAGTTGCTCTTTGTGAAATTGGATCGCTCCATATATTTTTAAGTAATGCTAAAGATACCATATAATGCTTAGCAACACATGATATGACAGTTTGTTATTGGCAGATTATAATTATATTTTAGATGGAATCCATCCAGGATTTATTGATTATAATCTCCCAGTAATGAAATTATATATCATGTGGTGTTTGACGTACCACTAGTGTCTCATAGCATTACTCTATATTATTTTGTCGCTCTATGTTGCCTATAGAACCTCTATTTTTCGTATCCAAATCATTTTTTTGTTAATAAAATAATCTAGTCTAGTCAGAGGAAAATGGCGAATTTTAATAATAAAAATATTTATGCCTTTTCATGAAATTAAAATATCGATAATTAGTCCGAAAGTTATCTTATTCCTTTAAAAATAATAGCTAAACCAAAGTCATATATTGTTCACCATGAGCTTCTTTCTCGAACTGTAACCTACTTCAAAATACTCCCATGATGAAAAGGGAAAGAAAAAATTAACCAAAACAGTTTAGTTCCTTCGGCAAGTTATTACGCAGCTTTGATGCAGTTAGAGTGAAGAAATACATGATCCACGTTTTACATCAACACCTGAAAATGGGAGGAAGTAGGGGGAGGATGAGCATTCACATGCTTAGTAGAAACTCAATTACCTTTTTAAATGGATACAATTTTTACCTAACCATGTTACCTAAAAATGGGAGGACGTAGGGGGAGGATGAGCATTCACATACTTAGTAGAAACTCAATTACTTTTTTAAATAGATACAATTTTTACCAAACCTACATGGTTAATACCTTTTTTCCAAAATCCATTTATAAACTAAGTTTATAAAATAATTAAAACCCAGAATAATCACATATTCAAAACTAAAACTAGAATCACAAGATTGTACATATCATAAATCATCCCATCCTATGAGCTCACATTCTCTCATCATGAATTAGAGTAACTCGTACTATGTGTACTAAGTACTCTCTGCTTGATACCTATATCAGAAAACCAGAAGGATACTCATGTGTCTATTCCTATCGAATCGGAAGGGTAATTGAATGCCTAAACCTACTGAATAATGGGGTAATCAGAAGACCCTGTGCGGGTTTACGGGCTCTCACCAGGGGCAGGAATACTGGCCGCCTACTAAATATTGCGATGCCTAAGATGTATCTCATGTGTGATCCTATGGTATGTACATGTAACAATATGTATAATAACCATACAAAACTTAACTAAATAATGCTTTAAAACTCCACTTGATATTATTCTAGAATTTACTATACCATGGGTAGCGAATCCGCTAAATCACCCCATAATCACAATTTTACAAAAATGTATAGAAGTCACACAGTCTAATTCTAGAATAATCCAAGATTTTCCAACAGTTTATCAAAATATCATTTTATTCACGATTTTTCACAAAATAGTCATAATGTAAATTTTAAATTAAAATATGTATAAAACCAGGTAATTAAACCCCTATCTCAATCGGTGTCCAAATAGCGTTACAGTGCTATAGAGGACATTTGGCGTTGTTTGGGTGTCGTTCGAAGGGTCAGACGTTGTTTTCGAACCCTCAATCATTTGGTTTGAAATGTCATTTTTTCAACTGAGCCTCGAATGGAGAAATAGACATCTCCACTGAATTTCACGAGCTTCCTCTCGTCGAAAGGAATTGAAAGAGACTAGTCGGAGGTCCAACGGTCGCCAGAATCGTCATCGGTGACAATTTCTTCCTGCAGCTTCAGCTCGCCATCATCGGAGATGGAGGCGGCAACGGGGCTCCAATTTCTAGCTAGAGGTGGGTTTTCAGGGATGACGATGCAGCCTAGGTGGTCGGCGACTGTCGTTGCTGGCCGGATGACGTCGAATGGCGGAGGACCTGTGGGCGTCATTGGGCCGGTGGGGGAGAAGAGAGAGAAGTTGAGGGAAGAGAGAGAAAGAGAAAGGGGAAGTAGGAGGATGGCCACGTGTCCCAGCCCTAATGGGCATTAATATTTTTTAAAAATTACACTTTTACCCCAACTTTTCAAATTATTTTTCACTTTAATCCTTAGAAATTACAAAATAGCCCCATAATTTAATCTTTTATTTCAATTAAACCCAAAGTTTTAATTAATGAATTTCATTATTTTTAATTCTAAGAATGGTAAAAGACTAAAATACTCTTTTAATATTTCGGGATTTTACATGATCAGTCATGGAAAAATAGAACAAAATTAATTTTGGGCATATTGATAAATTTAGCACAATAGCACTCCTCAATTGAAGCACAAATAGGTAAACACAAGAACAATATCCATAATAATAATATGAGTCAAGGATAAACAATGTTATATTGTTTAAATTGACATAATCATTTTTGAGGTCGAAAAGAACCGAAGGAAAAGAAAAGGTCTTAAATGATGACACACTTGGGTATGACAAAGAGCGCGATGGGCGATATTGGTGGCGGTATAGGCAACGAAAAACAATATGAGGTGTGCATTTGAGGGAAGCATCGTCGGAGTCACTGCACAAGGCCGGCCATGGTGATTGCCGGAGAACACTTGAGAGTAGAACGGATTTTGGAGTGTATGCATCTGGTCCTTCAAGTGCCATTCAACAGCCATGTTCAAGAGAAAAGGGAAGAGAGAGAAAAGGACATTTGAGCACTAAATAGTCAAAAGAGAAGAAGACAAGTGGGGGCCTCTAAAGTTGGTGCAAAATAACAATAAGCTGCTCTCTACCTAGCACTTGTGAACCGTACGATTTAGGATCCGGTGGCTTAAAAGTTTCACCATCATATGTTTGGGTGGTGGAAAAAACTCGTTCACCCCTAGCCTTTATATAGATAAATTTATGGGCGCCCTATTGTCACCATTTTGCTTATCTTCCCATCCTATCATTTAATTTTAAATTAATGACAATAATAAACTTATATGAATGACCACTTATAATATTAAATACTAAAATCTTCTTTCTCAACTAGATTATTCTTTCTTAGCACACCCCCAAACACAATCGAATAAAACAGAATATCCTTTGAAAAAGTCTAAAAAATCAAAATCATTTTATTAGATTAAGTTTTTATTATTATGGATGAATATACTATAAATTCTAAACTTCAACTCTTTTGTTGAATTCTCTCTCTCTCTCTCAAAAACCCTATAAATTAAACACAAGACCCTATAAATTAAACATTCTCACTCAAGAACTCTAAAAATTAACTTAGATCTCTCATGAAGCCTAAAAAAGATTAATATTTAGAGTTACTCCCAAAAGTTGATTTATATATTTTTTTAAACAAAAAATATTAAAAACAATTCTATAACATATGTGGTGAATTTTATCAAGAAATATGAGGTTGAAGAATGAAGAAGAAAAAAGTGGGTTAGAGATCTTTAAAACTAATGAGTAGGGTAAGAAATGTCAATATTTGATTTTATTCACATCCAAATTTGGAATAACAAATATTAAAAGGGGTGTATTAATTTAGAAAATGTTTCATTTTTAAATTTTAAAAAGGTGTTTATTTAAAAAATAGGTGGGAAGAGAAAAATAAAGGGTGGCAATATTATAGCTATCAAAATATGTTTAATTTGGGTTACACGTAACTTATATAATGCATCATAAGCCTCCACCATACAATGAGCCTTTTCTTTTTCTTTTTTTTTAAAAAAAAAAATAACACCACATAATGAGTTTTACAAGTGGGATATACACTTAAACATTTTGTACTCTACATAAGCCTGATAAATCTAGTACATGTCACCTTCAAAAGAAATTTAATTTTACTTTTCTATAAAGATGGTAATTATTTAAATTGGGTAGTACAGCACCAAAAATACCCCCAAACGATTAGTGCTAAACCCACATATATTATATAATTATATTTTTTTCTTTTGGGAGTTTTTTGTAAGTACTTGACAAAAAGTAAGTATATAAATACATATAGATCTCGTACAGTACATGTCTCCTTCAAAAGAAACTTAATTAATTTTACTTTTCTATAAAGATGATAATTATTTAGATTGGGCAGAAACTAAGAATCAAAAAAATAATTAAGCTTTCTGCTTTCGATGATAGTATAGCACACCAAAAATGGCCCAAACGATTAGTGCTCTCTCAGAATAAACTCACATGTACATATATGATATTCTTTTCTTTTCCTTTTTTTTTTTATATTTTATTTCGGTTGAAAAACACTCACATATTACATTCTGTAATATTGCATTACCGCAACAATTTTACGGGCCAACATTTTAGAGAAAGTTGTAATTGGTTTGCAAGAAAAAAAGTGAATGTATATGTGTATGCATGTATATGTATATATATATCCAATATTTGAGAGTTTGTTGTAAATACCTGACAAAAGAAAAGTATATACATACATACCTCGTTCCGGTCACTCCCATTCTCTCTCTCACTATTCCATCTGTACAATCAAGAATGACCGGCAAATCAACGCGAACACCTCGAGGGACCAAGACGTTCTCGTCGAGGCTGTGCTGTTCTCATGCGCCCCTTTCTTGATTACGACCTTCTTTACGCTCGAGGCTCATGTAATGACGTTTTCTTGCGCTCCGACCCCAAGGTTTCAACTTAAATTTATTTGACCTAATTTCTTTCTCTCAATATCTAATCTCATGCGTGCATGTTTTTTTTTAGGTTTTGCACACTTATATCTATTTTTCAAAAAATATTACCAAATTTAGCACTTTTTAAAAATAATAAAAATCCGTAAAAATATTACCAAATTTAGCACTTTTTAAAAATAATAAAAATCCGTACGATATTTTTATGATATTTTTCTAAATACTTTGGAAACTAGAAAACGCGATGGTATTTTATAAATAAGTCATTTTTTTTTTTACAAGAAACCACAAAGGTTTCCTGGAAATTAATTTGGTTTAATTTAGTTTCCTATTAGCGAAATGTTCTATAAGCAAGTAAATCATAGGAAACCACAAAGGTTTCCTGTAAACCAGTTTAGTTTCCTTTAGCCGAAAGTCCTGTACGTAAGTAAATCACAGGAAAGCACAAAAATTTTCTGGAAACCAGTTTGGTTTCCTTTAGCCGAATAACCTGTACGTAAGTAAATCACATGAAACCATAATATTTCCAGAAAACCATTGTGGTTTCTTTTGTTTCAGAATGTCCTATAGCTAAATAAATCACAGGAAACCACAAAGATTTCCTAGAAACTATTGTGGTTTCCTTTTAGCAGAATGCCTTATAGCTAAGTAAATCACAGGAAACCACGAAAGTTTCCTAGAAATCATTGTGGTTTCTTTTTCAAATCACAGAAAACAATGAAAGTTTCCTGAAAACTATTGTGATTTTCTTTTTGAAGAATGCCCTGTAACAAGAATTGGGTGAAGCATTGAACAAAGACGATGAAGAATATGATCAAGTTCTCAAATTAAGTAATTATATTTTTGAATTAAAAACAACAGAAATATATATTAGTTTTTGGATTCTGGCAACTAGTTTCCAATAACTAAATTGGTTTCTAGTAATCAATTATTGAATTAACTAAATAGTTCTACTGTTTATGATAGAAATTAATTACTTTTCAGTTTTTATTAACTAAATAGTTATGATATTTATGGTGGAAACCAATATGGTCATTGGTTTTTAGTAACCAATTTGGTTTCTAGTTTCCAAAAATCAATTAGTTTATGATTTCTAATAATAAATTGGTAATTAGTTTTAAGAGTGATAAGTAAATTAGTATAAAAAAGAAATGAGAAAAAATAGAAATTCTAATACATTATTTGATCTTTCTTAGCAAGAATTTGTTATTTTTCTAAAAAAAGGTAGTACAAAAATAAGTAAAAGTTTGGACATAATATTCTTAGTATTATTTACTAAAAGATAGTATTAGGCGTCTTTTTTCCTTTTTTTCCCCCCTAATATTCTTGTTGAGTTTTTTGCAATATAATAATTTCTTCTTCTTTCTTTTATGATTTTCTTGAGAAAATAAGTATATATGTGTATATATATGTGTGTGTGTTTGTGTATATCAGTTATTATACAAACATAAATGTTTTGCATTTTGAATTTGGATTACACTTTCAGGAGGCTTCTTTTGTTTTTTACTCGTTTTTTTCTTTCCAATTCGAATTTAATTTTTAGTTGGATAAAATAATAAGTAAAATAATACTTACATTTAAAAGAAAAATACATACTAGATTGGTTCCTATATATATATATATATATGTTATCCTGTAATAGTAGTTTACCGTTACAATTGTACAGCATTAATATGCCAACATTTTAGAGTAAGTTGTAATTCAATGGGAAAAAATTAAAAAAAGCGTGTATATATATATATATATATATATATATATATATATTGCCAACATTTGAGAGTAAGTTGTAAGTAGACAAAAGAAACATATTTTACAGATATCTCGTTCTGATCATCACTCCCATTATCTCTCTCTCATTCGATCTGTATAATCAAGAATGACAAGCAAACCAATGCGAAAGCCGCCGCCTGGACCAAGACGACGCCGTCGAGTACTGCCCGCGGGGACGCCAGATTTCGAGTGCGCATTGAGGCTGCTGAAGCTTAAGCGCATGAGGGACTATCTCTTTCTGGAGGAGCAATTGGTGAGCAACGAGTGGACCATGTACGACTCCATGCTTACGGAGAAACTATTGGAGTTCGACAGATTGATCATAAGTCAAGGCTTCCCAAGTGGAGCCATGAGAGTGGCCTACTTCGACGAGCTCGTCGACGACAGGCATGCCATCGTAACGACGTCGTCTTCTGACGACGAGGATGATGATGATGAGGGTGACAACTACTACTACGTAGGCATATGCTCCTGCGTCGATAAGGACTGTCTTTACCCTGGCTGCGCCGTTCTCATGAGCCCCTTCCTTGATTATGACCTTCTTTACCCTGCTGCCTCATGCACTAGTGATGTTCTCTCGCGTTCTCACTCCAAGGTTTCGCCTTTTTCTGTTCTTGTAATATTAATTTCTTCTTCATTCTTTGATATTTTTCTTGAGAAAGTATGCATAATATATATATGTGTGTATATTTATATAGACATGGTTTTGCATCTTGGGTCGTTTCTAGTTCTTAATTTCTTTCTTTTTGTTTTGTTTCTTGAATTTCTTGTTTGTTCATTTGTAGTTAGTTAAAAATCCAATTAAATTGGAAAACGAAGTTAACTAATTAGAATATATAGCCATAATAATGAAATCCAAAAGCGAAAACCGAATATATCACCTGAAGAAACTAATTAAAGTACGTACAGCAATTTACATATAAAGATTAAAGCCAACACTCAATAGTACAGAAAACTTGAAAGGCACTAAAAACGACCAAAAAATTTTTTTAAAAAATAAAAGAAATGTGTTTGTGCAACAGATCTTATTTCGTGGAATAGATTATAATTGATCAAACTAGGTTTATTTTTTTAATTTTGCTGGAAGAATGGTCAAACGATCGCGGGGGCCTATTGCTTTCCTCAATCTCTAATCTTTTATTATTATTAACATTCAGACAAATTAAGATCAAATATTATTGAACTACTAATTATTTAGAAATAATATGTATAGCTAATTACTTGTACTAATGTCCGTGCATATGGTATATAATATATATACATATATATGTATATTCAGGTGGGTCATATCGTTTTCATTGTTGGAGATGCTTCTGACACAAGGGGGGTTGTGAAGAATCGACGGGCGGTGGAAACATTCGCAGACATTGTTGGACTCGATGAACAAATAAGGGAAGTTAAAGAAGTAGCGGAGCTTCCTCTTACCCATCCTTACCTCTTTGAAGACATTGGCTTTGAACCCCTGAAAGGAGCTGTCTTACTCTACGGGGAGCCCGGAACAGGAAAAACTTTGCTTGCCAAGGTTCTCTCTCATAGATGCTATTTTATTACCATGTAAATAAGTAGTAGTTTACTAATTTCAAGCAAAGAATAAGTAGTTTACTAATACAACCAACATAAATATCGAAAGAAAAAAAAAAAAGAAGATGAATACATATTTGAGTTGTATCTAAGAAATGATCAGTTATGTAAATATGTCTATAAATATATAATTTGTCGGCCAACATGTGTGCAAGACTCAGTTGTAATATGTATATATAATTATGTTTTGATTTGTCAAACTCCATAATTACAAATTTACATATACCTATATATATATATATAACATATATAGGTTACCAATCCAATAGGTACATATTTTTTTTTTCACATGTCTGGTAGGTATTTTCTCTTTTTTAGCTATCATATGTATTGTTTTGTTTAATTAAAAATCATCACGTATGTCTAATATTATTGTTTATATGGCAGGCTATAGCAAACTCAATTTCGGCCAAGTTCTTGCCTGTGGTTTGTGCTGAATTGATTAAGAAAGAACTGGGAGAGGGGCCTAAAATATTGAGGAAATTGTTTATAGTTGCAGAACAGCTTTCACCTTCAGTTGTTTTTATTGATAAAGTTGACGCAATCAGCACCAAAAGGTTCTTTATCTTCTTGTGTACTTCCAACCTATTGTAGTGGCGAAGCCGCAAAGGGTTTACTTCTCAATTTATAATGCTTTCAATAACAATTACGACAATGTTGTGAATGCTGCTAAATAAATCCAATTTCGTACGGAATGAGTCTCATAAGACTAATAATATTCTCATCAGTACTAGGAAATATAACTTTAGGCAAAGGGTTTTCACGCTTACGTAACAATATCCGTATATTACCGCATCTACTATGTTCTCATCATTACTAGACCTAGATTATAGCATAATGAATAAATTTTTAATAGAATGTACTAATCGAGTTTCTCCTAAAAATTGACAAATATGAATAGTATATAGCTAACATGTTCTTTTTATTTGATGGTTTTGGTTGACTAGATATGCTTCCGTGTCGAGAACTGCTCAACATAAAATCTACTGGATCTTGTTGGAATTGCTGACCCAGTTAGATTTTGATTCAAGATCAGGAGTTGTGAAAGTTATTCTTGCAACAAGCAGAATTGACCGTATTGACCCTGCCTTATTACAGCCTGGACGAATAGACAGGAAGATTAACTTACCCCTTCCTAACAAAAGTGCAAGGAGACAGATTTTCTTGGTACTTTCTATCTCATAACATGAACATAATTTGAGTTACTTGTTTGAAAAGAGATAATAATAATAAAACCTGTGCCATAAATTCTTTTACAGCAAAATTTCCAACTTACCTTTAATTGACACTAGTTTGATTTTGAGAACGTAGATACACACTTCGAAGATGACTCTGGAGAATGATGTCAACTTAGAAGAGATTCTAATAGCTCAGGACGGATTTTCAGGAGCTGATATTAAAGCAATTTGTAAAGAGGCTAGCTTGCTTGCTTTACGAGACCGCCGAAACAAGGTATTGGATATACATATTCTTGCTTTTCTAGTAAAATATTGAAGCAAATCTATTCAGGATGATGATATCGTCACGACTCACAACTATTGATTTTTAGTCCAATCACATATCTATATCGCAGTACGAGAAGACAAAGTTAGACAGTAACTATGATGAAATTAATTTAACATTTGCTAAAGTTTCATTCAAATGTCGAACATGTATTCATGTGCTGGTTAAGGTATTCTCTCATGTCTAATTCTTCAAGCAAGGAATTTCCATGAATGTTTTCATTCAAATTACTCCTACCCAGGACCAAATCCCTGATCTTCACGCTTTTATAGCTTTCATTAGTCGATTATGAAGTTAATGGTTACATATTTTATGCCCCAAGTGAGAAATAACTTTGGCCATTATTAACTGAAATTTTCAGGTAAGACATGCAGACTTTAAGGAAGCAAAGGAGAAAGTGATGTCCAAAAAGGAGGGAAGGTATCCGGAAGGGATCTACATGTAGAAACCAGTGCTTAGTATGTTACGTATCCGGCTTATAAAGAGAGATTTGGGAAAATAATAATTTAAAAGTAATTGGTGTATACAAAGGACCAAAAACTGAGACCTATAAGAGCTAGTTCTACACACTCTGCTCCAATAACTCATTTTTTTAAAGCTAAAGTTCGGTCTTTCACTTGCTTGGAGTATTTCTATACGAGCTAAAGTTCAGTCTTTCACTTGCTTGGAGTATTTCTATACGATGAAGTGATGAGAACTGTGGATTTAAAACATACTACTCGGGTCCCTTTAAAGTTACTACCATTTAGAAACAAAGTTCTCGGGTCCCTTTAGAGTTACTACCATTTAGAAACAAAGTTTCACAAAGGCCAACATTTTTCAATCAAGAAAACAAACCGCTTGCTGCATCAGAAAGCAACCAATCATACGCAGGATAACATGACCAGTAGTTACCATTTTGGAGACGAGTTCCAGAACTACGCCAGTGCTTGCGCCATCAGAGAGCGATGAGATAGCTGCTGTTCATAGAGCTCACGAAAGATGCGATATTTTGTATCATGGTACTTCTTCACCTTAGGATCTTTGGAAGGATGAATAACCTACGAAGTTCTTATATGAATTAGTAAACAGAAACGAGATAAGGGATGTCAAAGGCCTTTACTATTCTTTCTTTTAACATCCATAAATTGATTACAACAATTAATTCATACTTGACCAGCTGCATTTAGAGCTTTCATAGCATCATGCACGCTAGAATATTTTCTTGCAGCAACAGCACCAAGAATGGCAGCACCCAAGAGTACAGACTCGCTTTCTCGTGGCAAAATAATAGGGCAACCTGTAAGAACCGTAAACAAGAAATCTAGGACTATTAACATTGAGATGGGTCCTTAACAAAATAAAAAAATAAAAATAAATAAAAATAATAATAAAAAATTTGGAGACGTTGCCATGTTGGCTGGACATAGCAATATGGATCTATAAAAGATTTCAAACGTGAGTAAATGACACAGAAATTAGTAAAAAGGTAATATATACAGGAACAGCAGTTCAGCAGAACAAGAATTAGTGTAAGAGAAAATGTAAACATGGATGGATATCAAATCAATAGTGAAGAATGAATGAATGGAAACAAATGACAAAAGAAAAGACAACTAATAGAAACAAACGGGAAAGGAGGGATGGAGACACAGTACCAATTATATCTGCATGTTCTTGAATGAATAATGGGTTCTTTGCAAGGCCACCACATGCAAGTATTGTGTCGATCTGAAAGGAGGGGGAGAAGAAGAAAGAAGAAACAGCAGAGAAAGTGGTCAAAATGATGGAAGAAATCCTTTGTGAGGAATTCTAATATATGAATAGATTGTAAAGACCAAAGAGGATTCTCACAAGGATCCTGTGTAAGATAAAAAGAAAATGTGAACTCAAAACTGTCATTTTATAAATTTTTAAAAATACAAAGGTAAATGTATTTTACAAGTAGAATACCAACTGAAATCATGGTAAAAAAATGAACCCAGAACTACAGGGTATCCTTACTTTGTGACCATGGGCATTGCTGTGCTCCACAATGTGACGTGTACCATATGCAATACCCTGGACTGTGGCAAGGTACAGAAGAGCTAACTGCTTCTCGCTTGTGTCAAGAGTTAAGCCACAGAGCATTCCTTTTGCTTTTGGGTCTGCAATGGGTGACCTGAGCCATCACAAACTTACCAGCTTAGCTTTAAGAGAGAGTTCTCAATAAAGACCCGAGAAATGAAGCTCATTCTACCATACAATGATTCACCTGTTTCCATGGAAATCAGGAAGTACATGTATCTCTTCAGTCAAAGAAGCGAGAAATGGGAGCTTCAGATCGAGCATCATTGATTCTAGTGTCTTGTTTAGAAGTTCGAATATAGAGATACCTAGAAATTGAGAATGAAACAGAAAGAGTGAGTGAGAGTGAGAGGCAGAGAAAATTTGTTAAAAGAAATCCACGGCATTTATATCAACAAAAAACTTCACATCAAAATAATATTGAGCAACAAATCTCACTTTTAGAAGCAGCACGATTAGCAAGGTGAGCAGAGGCAACATGATTTTCAATAATGTGATCCAATAATGCACCGGTAGCACTTTGACCACCTTCTGTAAGCCAATATTCGGGCACCATAGCTGAACACGTGCAGGAAAAGAATAAAAAAGGTGTTACGGAATATTACGAGTTATGCCTCATTCCCCGCATGGCTTTTAATGAGAGAGACTATTGTTAAACAAGGTAGCATTCACAATCCATAAATCTTTTACTGACAACTGGCTCTTATATAAAGTCTGCACTATAGAATATACAAACATACTCTATTTCAAAGTTGTACCTGACCAGAAAGGTCCCCATACCCCTGGAATGAATAGTTTGCTACGTGACACAGCCATATGGCAAGTAGAGGTGCCACATACTAACACCATGCGATGGCATAAAGATTCCACATCATCGTCTAAACATATGCATTTATTTCAAAGAAACAAGTTATTTTATGCAAAGAGGCAAAAGAACACTATGAAAGAAAAATAATATGGACAAGAAATAATAACCTTTAGCTTCAGAATCTGAAACAGGCACACTTTCCATTACCCCTACGCCGCCAGCATGAGCATCAATTAATGAAGTCCCAACAGGAATTCCAGCTACTAAACCTAGTTCCTGGAATTCAAATTGCTTTTAGGAATAAAAAACAAACTACATTTGCACACTAGTTTATTATGTCGAGACACCCTTTAAAGCCCACCACAAAAGATTATTCCTATTGCTTCAACTAAATAAAGTTTTTGCCTTGTTAATGGACCTCAAGGGAGCGCCAGTTGAAATCAATGGGAAATCTTCAGTACAAAATTTCTTGCCTGCGCAGCAGCCGGAGTAAGACCAGAACCCAATGGATGGCCGGGGAAGGCTACACTACGTCCTGTTGGCATTGAACATTGTCAAGAAACTACCAGGAACCAAAAGATCAAAATCAGTTTTCCTAGGTACTAGAAAGTTGATACTGTTTAAACCTAAGGCCAAAGAAAAAGGAAAGCATTACAAAATAAGGGATCTGGATCAGCTGTCAAATTTAACTCTATCTTCACTACAATCAATCAGATAATGCATGATATTCTTGGTACTCAACAAAATAATAAGAAATTATGTGCGGGAGAACAATAAAAAGCAACCAATTATTGTATACCATTACTAACATGCATAATTCCTGCTTTCCACCAACATTAGAAGAAATGTTGCAGCAACAAAAAATTACTTGAAGCAGTTCCTACCAAACTAACAAAATAACATTCCCACAATACTATCGCTTTCCATGCTCAAAAATTAAGTGATGAAGCATCTAGAAGGCCTCTAAAGATCTATACTAAGCGCAAATATAGAAACTAGTAATAGGGTATTTTAATTTATTTTATTAGATTTATTTTGATTTTAAGTAACTAGTTATTAGTTACCCGTTTATGTCAATTGCTTGCTCTAGTTTACTTTCCTAGTTTGTGTCCTAAGCTTATCTATAAATAAGTCTCTCTATTGTCATTGTAATTCAGACTTTGATTTATGAAATATAACTATCAGTTATTCTCTCTCTAGAATTCTTATTCTCTCCCTAAAATTCTCTCAGTTCTTCTCTAATTCTCTCTTCCTTCTTCTCTAATTCTCTCCTTTCTCTTCTTTCTCTACTTTCTTCTATTTTCTCCTTAGTGCTACATCAATTTGGTATCAGATTCAGTTCGAATTTCTCTGGCCTGCACTCAAAATTTTTGCTTACTGTTGCTGCTTAGCTTATTTTTAAATTTTCGTATTTTAAAAAAAAAAAAAAAAAAAAAAAGCAGCAGCTACAGCACGATCTGGTCATTTTCTATAATAGACTACTACTCATCTTTGTTGCTTCCGCCACCTAACCCCAGTAGCCACTCGCCGCCACCACCCACTTCTCCGGCGTCCTCACCTGCGGCCGACCACCTCAAAGTCGACGAACTAGTTTAGCGAACTGCTCACGCCCACAACCGTGCCACCAACAGTCATCTCCAACCAACATATACGAGCCCAGATCGCGTCCTACTAGCCCACATCACTGCCGAAACGTAGGCCTTGCCCTGTTCGACCGCTATTTTCCGAGTTCCTGCCTCAAACAAAGCTCCGACTGCTATCTAGAGACCTTGCATCTGGTCTGCAACCAAGAATTGCTTCAACCAGCGAGTCAACTCGGTCAAATTCAGTGATTCGATTCACTAAACCAACGAGTGATACTCCCGTTGTTCTTCCTTGTCATAATGCAAGTTCTGTCACTCCTTTGTCCAAAGCTCAAGACAATACTTCTAGTTCTCGCTCTTCATCTAATCAAATTGAGTGTCATAATTGTCATGCGAAAGGTCATATCGCCTCTCGTTGCCCGAGACGTACTCTCACTTTGGAACTTCTTGATGAGGATATTGATGATGAAAACAACGATGAAGATATTGTTACCATTGTTCCAATGGAAGATCCTGGCTATGAAGATTATTCTCCTGAGTATGAAGAAGATGATGAAATTTGTTATGCTTCACATGTCTCTGTTATGAGATGTATTTTGTCTACTCTTGCTCCTAAAGAAGCTTGGAAGCGTACTACAATCTTTCACACTTTTGTTCCTCTCAATGGTGATACTTGTAAACTAGTTATTGACGGCGGAAGTACTATGAATGTGGTTTCTCGAGCCGCTGTTACAAGATTCAATCTTAAGCCAGAACCACACCCTCACCCTTCCAAAGTTGCATGGGTTGATCAAACATCCTTACCTGTGAATGAAAGATGTCTCGTTTCGCTTAAGATGGGTCCTTATTCCGAAGATCTTTACTGTAATGTGTTGCCTATGGATGTTGCACGCATTGTTTCACAGTGTCGTACTTGCCAGCTTGGTAAAGCTAAGAAACACAACACTGGTTTGTATACTCCTCTGCCTGTTCCACATACACCTTGGAAAGACCTTAGCATGGATTTTGTCCTAGGGTTGCCCAAGAAAGCTCGTAGCAATGATTCTATAATGGTTGTTGTGGATAGATTTTCCAAAATGGCTCATTTTATCCCTCGTTCTAGGAGTACTGATGCTTCTCAAATGGCTAAGTTGTTTTTCAGGGAAGTAGTCCGATTACATGGCCTACCTTCTACTATTATTTCCGATAGGGATGTCAAATTTGTTAGCTATTTTTGGAAGACACTATGGAAATTGTTTGGCACTACCTTGAAGTACTCTTCAGCATTCCACTCTCAAACTGACGGTCAGATTGAAGTTGTTAACCGGAGTTTAGGTGACTTGCTTCGATGTTTGGTAGGTGATAAATTTGGGAATTGGGATCTACTTCTTCCTATTGCTGAATTTGCCTATAACAATTCTATCAATCGCTCAACTGGAAAGAGTCCTTTTGAGATTGTTACTGGATTTTCCCCTCGCCAGCCTATTGATTTGATTCCTTTACCTGCTGATTATAAGCCTTCCAATTCAGCCCAAGATTTTGCTCATCATATTCGTAGTTTGCATGACGACATTCGACGAAAAATTGCTTTGAGTAATGAAAAATATAAGATTTCAGAGAATTTCCATCGTCGACATCAAGAGTTTAACGAAGGTGACTATGTTATGGTTCGTGTTGCACCTGAGCGTTTTCCTAAACATGTTGTGAAGAAGTTGCATGCTCGTTCTATTGGTCCTTTTCCTGTTATACGCAAACTTGGTGCCAATGCTTACATGCTGGACTTACCTCCTAATTTGTCTATCAATCCAATTTTCAATATCGTTGATTTATCGCCGTATCATGGTACTTTTGAGCTGCCTGTGCTACCTTTGTCTGTGTCGCATCCTTCTACCAAAGTTCCTTCTCTTCCTACTACTGATGTTGTTCTGCGTGATGCCATTATGGATGTCTTGGAAGATGAGTTTGTTACTTCTTCTAATAGTGGTTTTCGTCGATTTCTTGTTCGTTGGAATGATCGTCCTTCTACTGATGATGCGTGGATCACTGAAGAGGAATTTCGTCGCCTTGATCCTGTTCTCTTGGAGAAATACTTGGAGCATTACTCGCCGGAGTCGAGTTCTTTTCAGCCGGGAGGAAATGATGAAGCATCTAGAAGGCCTCTAAAAATCTATACTAGGCGCAAATATAGAAACTAGTAATAGGGTATTTTAATTTATTTTATTAGATTTATTTTGATTTTAAGTAACTAGTTATTAGTTACCCGTTTATATCAATTGCTTGCTCTAGTTTACTTTCCTAGTTTGTGTCCTAAGCTTATCTATAAATAAGCCTCTCTACTGTCATTGTAATTCAGACTTTGATTTATGAAATATAACTATCAGTTATTCTCTCTCTAGAATTCTTATTCTCTCCCTAAAATTCTCTCAATTCTTCTCTAATTCTCTCTTCCTTCTTCTCTAATTCTCTCCTTTCTCTTCTTTCTCTACTTTTTTCTATTTTCTCCCTAGTGCTACATCATTAAGTCAACCACAAAAGGGTAATTGGTAGCTACTCAAACTCTATGGCCATGCACTCACATTCACCCATATACTACAATTCACAACTTATAACAGTGGAAAATGAATCAATAAGATACCCCTTTCAAAGAAATAATGTCCGTGTAACTGTGTAGTCATAGAAACTTAACGGTTTATTGTTGTTATTGAAGAAACAATACAAAGGGAAAGGACAAATAATATTTAACTGTAGTCAGACATAAGAAATAAATGGATTTTCTCATCTCTGACTCTGAGGAAACCTATCAAATAGCATTGGATCAATCAAAGAACTAAAATTACACAAGTCAAAGGTTTAAGATCCAATTAGAACTATAAGCATGTCACTCAATCAAGATGACATTATGCCATCAATTTTCAATATTAAACTGTCCCAAAGTCACAATGTTGAAAAGATAAGAATTACTAACACAAACCTAGAGCATACCAATCTTAGCATGATGCCCATCTACAAGGTCACCCAATCCAATCTCCTCCCAAAAGTCATCATCCCATCCACAAGCTTCCATATCTCGTGAATTTTTCTCATTGTTTCGTTGCATATGTGCGTGACCGAGATAGGTCCATTTGCACACCGTGGTACAGAGACTCCTAGTATCATCACCTGTTGCCCTAGAAAATTACAAACATATCAGAAAGCTGTGTCGTTGTAATTCAAATTAACTTGTACATATACCTAGACTTCAAGAAGGGTCAATTATACGATAAAAGGCCCAAGGAAAGCACCTGTACGACAACCAATCACTCAAGTCCATCCACCTCAACACCATTGACCAAGATTCTTGCAAATTTTCTTTCACCCACAGAAGCTGCAAAAGAAAACAAATTGTTCTTCAATATAATGCAAGGAACGATTAACCCTCAAGGAAAGAAGCAGAAAGGGAGAACAAAAGATCATCAGTCAAAATTAAATATATAGAAGCGATAATAGAACAGGTGAACTAGCATGATTAACCAATCTCATAACATAATCTATGATACTTTCGTAACCAACTGTAATTTAGGTAGTTACGTGATTACCGAATCTCATAACATAAACTATGATGCTTTCCTAACCAACTGTAATTGAGGTAGTTAGAGAAAAGGATGGCTTTTGCGACAGCTAGGAGTCTAAGACCTTGAAAGAAGTTGTGCAGGTGCAGCAAGTCTAATATAAAAATATCAAAAATTCTAACGTAAAACCATATAATCAGGTTAACTGTGATAAGTACCTTTGGTGGCTGCATTTCAGGGGAAAGGGCCCCACCACAGTACTGCAATACTGGTGAATTACTTGAATTAATTCTCTGAGCTTGTTCTACAGCTCTGTGATCCATCCAAACTATTATATTTCTTCTGGAATCACCACTCCAAGATACTGTAACAGGAGAGCCATCGGAATCCACTGCGACTGTAAGGAGATAGCTTTGTATATAAGTAGTCTCCTTTTGCCAGAATGTTGATAGTCAAAACAAATAACTTGACAAAGTTTTCTCCATAAAATTGTGGTGAATTACACACCAAGAGAACAAGTAGCCGCAAAGCCAATACCCGTTACTTCTTCCCCAGCAACATTTGCAATGGTGCATGCTGCTTTAACAGCAGCACAGACTGCATGCCAGATATCTGTCGAAGATTGCTGATTTCCAAAAGTGTCAGTGATATTTTAGTAAACCAAATCTAATCAAATCCTTCAATTTGCTCCACAGTTATATCCAGATTGTTACATGAATGTCTATTGTCCGAATAACTTTCCTAATCATTTGCATATCTTCTTTCTTTCCTTCTTTCTTATTTTTTCCCTTTGGTATTTAAATTAGATCCTCTTGTGGAACCTTACAATGTTAGAGAGGCAGAAAACTGAAGCATATTAAGTAGGTCCCTACGAAAAATCGAATCCAAGAGGGCCAGACCTTACAATGGGGCTGACCATTCGACCTACACATTATGAGTAATCAACTGCTTAGCTGTTTATTATATCCTTCCTAGACTAATATCGAAATTCTAAAACATGAAATCATTATAAACAGAACATGGTATTTGAATAGCTATTAGCACTTGCAAGCACAAAATGAAACTCGGTTGTTCACTTATATTTTTACCTCAATACAGTCACCATCCTTCCAAATCTGTATTGGGCTGCTAGATGAACCAAGAAGCTTCCCATTTTCATCAAAAAGACCTGTATTTTATGTGAAAAGAATCCCAATTTTCAAATTAACAAAGTGGAGAGAATTCAAATTTGTTTTCCACAAAGGAAGAACATCCATACCAATAAAAATAACTACATCTTACGGTGACCACCGAAATGGGAATTTACAATTCAAAACCTTCTAAACTAATATAAACCGAAAACATCCGATAAAGAAATTCCAGAAACCACAGAAACCAACTCAAAACACCGGAAAATTCAATCAAACCATGAATCATAATCGCAATGGCCACAGACTTGGCTTGATTGATCGGTAACCACAACCATTCACCTCCATTGTCGAGGTTAAAGGTTCAAATCCTCACCCCTTGTCAAAATAATAGCAAAATTTATAAAACAAAAAAAAAAAAAAAAAAAAAAAGAGAAACCTGCGCGAGCGCTACCAGTGCCGACGTCGACACCGAGGAAGACAGTACGGAGGGGAGCTCCGGCGGCGGCGGGGGAAGTCATCTCGAGGCAGACGGAGTGGTCGGAGTGAAGCTGAGGTTTGTAATGGTGTGGTTGAGATTTTGATTTCGATTTCGAGTGTTGACCCAATAACGGTATCGTATCGGACCACCCCTTTCTATTACTACTACCTGACATTTTGTTTTTTTCTTTTTTTTTTTTTCTTTTGAGCTTTTAGAGTTTTTCGTATCTATGATCTCTGATTTTTTATTTATTTTAAAAAAAAATTTGGTTTCTATCTCATCATAATATCAATTTTTGGGGTTTTTATTTTCAACTTTTGGTTCTGGAGATTGATTTGATCTTGTTGGGTACGGTGATTGTTTGTTAATCCGGTTTTTCTCGAATTTTTGTGTGAAATTACTTAGGCCTCCTTGTTGCCTTGCCTCATTGAAATTATCGGAGCAATTGAATTATTTATTAATTAAAAATGGTATTTATTACAAAATATATATAATTGGATATTTGTTATTGGAAGCATAGCACTGCGATTAAAGTTGTAGCACGGGATGCGAGTATAGTTTATTAACCAAAAGAACAAATAATTGTTTTTTATAAATGGTTTTATCCCTATTGGACATGTACTCTCACTATTATTAAATTATACTATGTTTAGTGAGTAATTGTATTAGATTATATTAACAATTATAATTTAAAAAAGATGATGTTAGGTGTACCAATATTGTTATCAAATTTTTAATACCAACACATATGATATATGAGTTGTTATTATTTAATTGATGTATTAAAAATTTATCATAAATAAATTAATCATATTTACTAACTAAATGATGCCAATTTACGTGTTAGATGTCCAATCTAGTATAAATTTTGAGATACCTAACATTATTCATTTAAAAATGACCTAGAATTCAAGTGACTTTTTGGTTTTCACTCCAAATTTCTTTCACTGTACTTTTTTTTCATTCTTCCATTCTATCTAGTCAATAATGTCTTCTACTGTGAAATTATAATTATTTATATTTTGCGGTGCAAATGTGGTAAAATTTTTGATCCAGTACTTGAAAATAATCAAAAATTGAAAAGAGCAGTCACTAATGTCTGCTATTGTGAAATTATAATTATTTATATTTTGCGGTGCAAATGTGGTAAAATTTTTGATCCAATACTTGGAAATAATCAATAATTGAAAAGACTGCTCTTTTTGGTATTGTTACAAAAATATAACACATGTTCTTCATTATTTTTTATTCCATCTTTTTGTGTAGTTTTACTCAATGTGTGTTGGAAGAATTCCGAGTGGTGGGAGGTTATCTTCAAATATAAACATTTTGTTGGGATGGTTTTCTGTTGAAAGTTTTTGAGAACATCATAAAAGATTAGTTTAAAAGCTTTAGTTTGTGGTGTTGTAAAATTTGTAATAACGCCAAAAGTGGCAATATGTGTCGAAGAGCAGCTGACGTACTAGAAGTTTTAGGTAGGTTTATGTTCGAGTACTAGCGTGCAAAGACTCGAATATATGATCAAGTTGGCCCTCATGCTGAAAGGAAATAGAGTTACCCAAATTCAGGTGATCTGAAATTGAAGATAGATGCTGCAGTTGAGCTAGAATTGAGAGGCATATAGGTTGTTGTTCATGATAGTCAACAAGTTGTTCGAGCCACGTCAAAATATTTACCCATTAATAGGTATTTCCAATTTGTATCGTTCGAGTTTTGATCAAATAACTATATTGAGTTAAATGATTATACTAAAATATCTATTTTATTCAATGTTTATGTAAATACGTAAGGTTAATTATTGCTTTTTATTGTAGATAACTTGTTACCTATTGAATAAAATTAGACTTTTTTGTAAATCTTTTTTTCCTCTTATTTTTGTTATACTTATGAATCAAAAACCTCATTAACTCAATAATGTAATTATATATTACTTCATGACTACTAATGATAATATCATGATATAAAACTAATTTGAATATCCAAAATTCCCAATAACAGTTACATTTTTCTCATTTAAGATACATCTCCTTTCCGAAAATTCTGAAAAAATTACTTAGCACATATTCATTCACTCATTCGATAGGGAAAAATAATAATAATTATGCATAAAAATTAGAACTTAAACAATCAACTAGCTAGCATATTTAAAAGATGCGTCCTTTTCGTCTAGTAATTAATTATTCTATATATAAAAAGTTAAATAATCTTCTTCTTTCTCATTTTTTTCCCCTTGAAATCTGAATATTCTTTTTTTTTTCAGTCTGAATCTTTAGGTTTCGTGGTGATAAGTGATAAGATAACAACAAAATGAATTGAAAAAAAAAAAAAAAATTAGACTAACAAAGTGAATAACACCGATTTCATTTTTTCAAACAGATTTAATAAGATAGCAATATTCCATTGGGTGGAAAAAAAGATAGGACATATTTGTTTACATTAGAATAAAACTTGACTTTCTCTTCCAAAAACAAACAGAATAAAAATTAACTTGGTAGTACAAAATAATTTCATGTTAAAAATAATTAAAAAAAATTACTGAAAAATTAAAATTGGCATAGTAAGAAAAAGATTGAGGATAAAATTAAAATAGACACTCATTTCCTACATAAATTAGAATCTAAAGGGAAGTATATAAAATTCTCTATATTATTTAGAATCAAAATAAAATTATGTATAATAGGCCAGCTATCGATTGAGTTAAAACTGAAATATCTATCAAGACTCTCCTATACATGCACTCCAAAAACAACCATTAATGATTGTATGATCAGAAAATGAGGTATAAATCTACAGTTAAAAAACAAAGCAACATGCCCCATGCGCCCAATATAAATATGCGAGCTTGCCCTGTGAATAGAAAAGCTCAGAACATGTGACCAGGCTCGTAGTCTGACTCCTCGAAGTACATTATAATGCGATCTCAAATGTGTGTATGTGATAAGTTCAAGAAACATGTCACAAATTATATGCGAGCTGAGATGACTCAACCACCCTCTGGAAATTATGGATAAAAAACAAGAAAAGTGTGGTCAATCACACAAATCAAGGTAGCTACCTAATCTTATCAAGAGTAGGTATTTTGGAGAACCCAATTTTCCTCCAAAAATCCCACTTGATGTAAATAGTTTCTTTTTCTCTAACTATAAATTAGAAGAAAAACGACATGCAAAAGGATCGCTACAGAAAATATAGCAATAATACTATTTTCATCTCTAATAGTATACGTAGGCCAAACAATTCTTGGTGGAACTACTTTAAATCTAGGTGTCGTTTTATCTTAATTACTATCATTTCTACAAATTGGCATCGTTTTACTATCACTTTTCTCAAAATATGTATCTTGGTTGTTATATCAATTTTTCGGTATCAACAAATGTATAGAAGGAAATTTGTTGATTTTAATGTCCAAAATGACAATTGAAACAGAAAATTATAGGACATTTCACAAATTCACAAAATCTATGATTGAGTTTCAAAGGTCTCAAAGTAAATACACTAAACATAAAAGTGAAACGAAAAATTAGTCTCACCTAATAACTGAGAATAATGAAAAGAAATACTAATATTTGAAAGAACCATATAACCATTTAACGATTGTGAGACATTTAGTTTACAATTAGTTCCTATATCGATGGTCAGTAGCATCCCTTTACTAAATTTTATCTAGAAAATTTATAAATGCCCATTTTCAAAACTATATTTCTATAAATACCTATTTTTTATTTTTATTTCATAAATACTCATTTTATATCCATTTTTAGAGAAATGTAGACCTCCATTGTTTTACATATGAAATGTAAACCACAGTATCTATTTAAGGCATAAAATGTATACTGTGGTCTACATTTCATGAATAAAAATTAGATTAAAAATTAGTATACATTTTAAAATGTACCTTTACTAGAACTTATACACAAGTCAATTATATAAGATGTTGGAGAAGAGATCCCTACAAAGAGATAGAATCCATGTAACACACGCATATCCAGAAGGTAAAGCAACTCACAACTTCAGAACATTGTGGATTTTTTTTTTCTTATAATCCTAACACAAATCTGAGAAGCATGCATAATGGGTAAAGTGTTAATCATGCAAACTATCTCGCTACACTGCATAGCCTATTCGCTCAAGCGGGCTAATGTTGATGGTAAAAAAATAAAATGGGTCCTTGTGGGCAATAGTCTTTTCGCTCAAGGCCCAAAGTCTTTTCGTGCATATTGGGTCCTTGTGGGCAATAGTCCAAATATTAACCGGCATAAACCCAAGAATACTACACATTTTATTATACACTTATACCATAAAATCACATAATGCTATGCTATTTCATGCTAAATGTACTTATACTAGATGCAAGTTCATGTTAAGTATAGACTAGTGCTATATGCAATATAGTCGGTAGTATAGCAAAAAGACTTATTATATACATAATAATACATAGCTTATATACTCATGCAATATGCTTGTATTTTCATGCAGTATGCCATGCACAAATTCTTACATGCAATATTATTATTTTTTTTTGTTAAGTGGTACCTAGAGGAAATAATTTAGCATCTTGCGAAGGAAACTAAGAAACTCTTCGGTAATTTACTATATAAAAAAGAAAAAGATAACGACTAAAAATAGAAATGAACAATCTTAGGAGGACCCAAATAGCTATGCCGAAATAAAACACTATCTTAACCTCCCAATAATGTTGCATTAAAAATTTTTTTACATAAAAGCAAATGGAAAAAACCACAAAAAGGGAAAAAAAAAAAAAAAAAAAAAAGCACATTGTAGTACAAAATGGGCAACTAAGAAAAATGGAAAATATAAAGCTCTAAATAATCTTTATTAATCATCTCATGAATAGAAGAGGGAGCAGTATGCTATCAAGTCGGAGCTTGAATACTCTTAGATTTAAAAGCCAAAATATTAGCAACAACATTCTCTTTGCGAAAGATATGGGAAACATAAAAATGCATCTTGAAATCAGCCCAAGATAACGTATCCATGATAGTCTCCAACTTCAAGGAACAGACATAGAACAAGACTTCAGAATTGAAATCAAATAAGCCGAATCACTTTCCAGCCATATGTTTTTCTGCCCAAAGTCCTATGCATAGGAAATTACATGAATCGTAACAGCTAGCTCTGCCTCAAATGCATAGGCCTTACCGATAGAAATAGCAAAACTCCTTTAAAGAAATCCCTGAACGTCCTGAAAACACCACCATAACTTGCTAATCTTGGACAACCATAAGTGGCACCATCCGTATTAACCTTCAACCGTCCTAAATACTTCAATTGTTTTCGGAGCTTTTAAAGGCTTTAGCTTGACGTTAAGATATTTCAAAATTCCTAGCTCCTGCATAGAAT
Source organism: Trema orientale (assembly GCA_002914845.1). Taxonomy (NCBI): domain Eukaryota; kingdom Viridiplantae; phylum Streptophyta; class Magnoliopsida; order Rosales; family Cannabaceae; genus Trema; species Trema orientale. The sequence goes on along the minus strand of JXTC01000028.1, from coordinate 1,113,444 downwards.
TTCTTATAGTAATGGATCCAACATTGTTAGATTCACCAACCGTGCACCAAACTAGAGTGATGGCCGAATGAATAGAAGTGAACTTACTGTCAAATAATAACTTGTTACGTGAAGTCCAGATAACCCAAAAAGTAGTGACAATAGCTGATCTCCAAAGCTAAGAATCTCGGCTACTAAAATTAACCTCAAGGGTGTCAAGCCAAATATCAATAACAGAGCCATTCAATCGAATACGCCACCTAAAAACTGAAGAGATAGCTCCCTAAAGATTATAGGCAAAGTCACAAGAGCTGAAAAGGTGATCAACACTTTCCCCATTTTGTAAGCAAAAATGATAACACGAACTCTTGATAAAGCGTCACCGCATGAGATTTTATTCCATTAGAAGTTTATCTTGAAGAAATCTCCAAAAAACTATGGTACTGAAAAATTAAGGTTTCAATCTTACTCACTTTTATTTTAAAGATAACAAATATTTGATTTAGTACGAATAATTTAACTTGAGTGTGTAGTAAAATAGCTTTAAAAGTTCTAACTCAAGTTGATCAAGAAATCAAGCTTGAAGATGGACGCATATTAGACTTATTAGAATCAAGCTTGAAGATAGACAATCAAGATACAAGACCATCATTAGATAGAATATATTTCATGTTTAGTCTTACATTGATTTAGTTAGTTCATTACACATAAATTCTCTTTGCACTGGTTCATGCTTTTAAAAAAAAATTTCAAACTATCTTAAGTTTAAAATAGTTATTTTATTATAGAAGTTTGAAAATAGAAAATAATGATTTTGAATGGGCAAATTACTCTTTAAAATATGATTTTTTTTATGTTTAAATAAGTGACAAATATATTTGAAATCATAATTATTTGAAATAGGCTAAAAAGATATTTTCTATTTGTAAAATTTGTTTTGGTATGAATACTTTCTAAACTATTATTAAATATCTTTGTGAAACTAAAACAAGTTTGCAATAGCCAACATACTCTTTTCAAATTAATTTTCAACGTTTTTAAAGTATTTAAAACAAGTTTAGAAATTAATTTTTAAAAAATGCCAAAAGTTGTCAAAATATAAAAAATGGCCAAATGCTGAAATAGCCAAAATAAGCAGGGTTTTCAGTTTATCAAAAATATTTTCGATCTACCAAAAATAGTAGAAAGTGTTTATAACGGTTATATACAGCTAGTTTTCACTCAAACTTATAAATAAAAGCTATTTAAAGACTTGAAGAAGACTTTGCATGAACATATATTATTATCCAACTACTTTCAAAGTAAAAAGCCTATTCTTATATTGAATTGACTTTCAGATTATATTGAGCCAGTGTTAGATCATTTATTGTGCATTGTATTCATTACTTTGTGAGGAGAGTTTTTGAGTGTGTTCACTCTTGATTATTATAAAACTATTTGAGTATGAAGTGAGGTTGCCACTAAAGTTATAAATAACCTGATTTAGTTGAGGTTGTCATCGGAGTCTAAACAACCTGAGTATAGGTGAGGTTGTCACCGGAGTATAAATAACCCGTGAGTTGGTGAGATTGGTACCATTATCTAAACAATTTGTGTAGGTGAGGATTTGCACCGAAGTCAAAATAATCTGAGATTAGGCATGATAGAATCGGATTCAAGACTATTGTAAAGGCATGGGTGAGCCTAGGAAGAATTCACTCCATTTGTAAAAAGGTCAGTCAAGCCTACAATCTTGATCCAAATAGTGGAAACTCAAAGCAAGTTGCCAAGAGCCGAGGATGTAGGCAAATCGTCATGTTTGTCGAACCTCGTAGAAACTGAGTTTGCATTTTCTCTATCCCTACACTCTTTAATTTATTACAAACTATTTGATTGTTTGTTTGATATTTATTGTACTTAATTGACTTAGTATTATTAGTATATATTTGGTATTATTGTTCATTTAACCTTAAAGTTTCAAAATAGTGGTCTATGATTTTACATAGTTGATAAGTTTCTTAAAAAGTTTGAAAGCCCAATTCACCCCCCCTCTTGGGTAGTTATTCTTGGGCTAACACATGAAACGCGATGGAGGAATATAGCTAGCGCAGAACTTATTACCCCATTTTTTCTTTACAGAAGGACCGACTAAATAATTGTAGGCATCTGCACAAGTAACATTAGCGGAAGCAGAATATTGCCAAATAAGTGTATCTAGAGAATCATAAATAACTGTCTTCTGGATCTCTTCAGTAATTATTGGAAAATTGGAAGTAAAAGAAACAGGTAAAGACCATTCATAATCTGAAACAAGTTCTCCAATGGTAGCATCAATGCCAAGTTCCAAAGTATCATTATAATCTATCATCCTAATTAAAGGAGAATTGAGCTAATTATCATTCTAGAATTGTACTTTAGAGTTTATGCCAAGCGCCCAAATCGACTCATCAATAAGAGGCTAGATATGAGACCTCAAACTATACTAAATAGAAGACTTCCAAAATCAACATTGAGTAAAACCATTGGAGAAAAATTGCCCTCTCAAAAATCTAAAAATGAAAGAATCATCAATCATTAAGCTCAAAGAAAGCTTCTTTAGCAATGCCGCATTGAGAATTCTAGGATCCCGAAGGCCAAGACGACCATTCTCTTCAGATTTACAGTACGTCTTCCAAGAGACAATAATTGGCTTAGCCACTTTGATTGATAGAGACTACAAAAACTTTCTAGTTGAAGAAATCGGCTCCTTTAAAAGAGTAACGACTATCGATAGACTTGAAAAGACTAAGACAATTGACCAATGATTACAAAATTAGTAAGACTAACTCTCTCAACTATTGAAAGATTCAAACATATCCAATATTCAAAGTTATTATAAATATTGTCCAGCAACGGTTGAAAATTAGAACGCTTTAGAAAACCGACAAAAAGAGAGATTCCAAGATAACTTAATGGCAAACCACCTCTCCTCATACTTATGAAGTTCAAGAAATTCAAAATTCTAGAAGAGAGAATCGCACGAAAAAATAAATAAAAGACTTAGAATAATTCACCTATTGCCCAGACAAAGTTTGATAATACTGAAGGACTTTCATAATCACTCTAACACTGATCTTAGAATCCCAAGCAAATAAAAGTACATCATCCACAAAGAGAAAGTGGATGGAATCCTTTTCTGTTTTAGTAGAAGTTATTGGAATGAGATCGCCCTGATAAATCAAAATGCTGAAATAACAGCTGAGGTAACTTTCAGTAAGAACAACAAAAGAGGAGAGAGAAGGTCACCCTATCTTACTCCTAATAGTCATGGGAGAAACCATTAATCAGAATAGAAAGATGAGCCAAGTGAAATATATTATCCACCCAATTAAAAAAAGTGTTGTCAAACCCAAAAGATGAAAGTACAGCTTCAATAAAGTCCCACCACAAAGTGTTAAAGACTTTCCTAATGTCCAACTTCACAGCAAAATTGCCCCCAAAACATTTTTTATCCAAACAATTATAACATTCCGAAGTGCCAACAAAACAGTCTCTAATACTTCTTCTAGGCACAAAACCGAATTCATGAGGAGAAATTATCCGAGAACAAATGCAACCTAGATGACCAACGATGATTTTAGTAATCAGCTTGCAAAGGAAATTTCCCAAAACGATAGGCTGATATTGATTAATAATAAGAGCATGATCCACTTTTGGAATTAACACGAGAAAATTAGGATTAAGACCATGTGTTAAATTACCAAAATGGAAGAATTGCAAGACCGTAGAAACCACATTTTTAACAAATATTCCAACAGTGGCAAAAGAACTTGCCAGAAAAGCCATCGAGGCCTGGGGTACTTGAAGCATCCTTATTAAAAACTGTCTACCGAATTTTTTCTTCATTCGGAATTCGACAAAGCTCCAAATTATCTGAAGAAGAGACCAGCGGAATAATCTTCTGAATACCCGAATAATTAGTAGCAGTAATTCGAGGCTTAGTAAACAAATCTTTATCGAAAGATTGAATATGAGAAGAAATTAAGATAATGTCTTTCACAATATCCTCACTAATCTTTATATGACTTAAAATAATTTTTTGCTCGAAGACGTTTCACCATATTGTGAAAGAAATCAGAATTTTTGTCCCCCACCTTAAGCCATACATGCAAAATGTTTCGCTAAAGAAAAGCTAAATATACAATGCAATATATACAAATACGCAAATATACTACATGCAATATTGATATACACATACATATATAAACATATTCATGTATCTATACAAAAAAAGTAGACGTAAGCCACAGATATAAAGGGTTCATAAGTATTTTTGAAGAGAAATATAGAGATGTTAATGTGAGTCGGGTTTTGTAGACTAGCTCATATTAATGCCTGCTTGGGCGATCCCCGCACATATAGTAGGGGTCGAGCTAGGCCTCAATAATATGCTCATTGGTCTAGTCCGGCTCACATTTCTGCAAGCCCACATTAGACCCGTATTCACCCATTTTATACATAATTTTAAATACATTTCTTAATTAAATATTTTAAAAAATCTTAATTAAATATTTTCATTTGTATGTTTTCGACGTTATTTATTTACTTATTTTTATCTATTTTTAATTTATACAAATTTTAGAAGAATATGAATAGGTTTTTTTCCTATTTTAATCTAACAAAAACAAATGGATAATATAATCTCTATTAAATAATAATGCTCAATAAAATTAATATGATACGAGTATAATTGATTTGAAAAATTAAAAATAATATAAAATAAACTTCTATATTTGGAAGAATAGAAAAGTTGTATAAGAGAAACTAAAGAAGTGAAAAAGTGGCTTGAAATTTAAAATAATTTTAAATTAGCATGTATAAGCCCATATTCGGCCTGTATAGATACGACCCAGTTAGGCAAATATGGGTTTGGCATATTGGTCATATCAAGCTCCTTAATACGAATATAGATCAACCTAGCCCAATCTATATTTTATGTGGGCCAGACCTAGGCCTAGTACAAATCCTATGTGGGCTTTATCAAATATAGCCTAACATGGCCCACTTTACGTCTCTAGTGGTAAGTATAAAATATGGTGTAGTCTCATAATAATTTAATTATAAAAAATGTGAGTTTATTTGAGAGCATATATTTTATAAATTAAATTCTTAATTAGTACAAAAGAATCATCTAATCCCAAAAGCTCAAACATAATAAGCCTAAAAAGCCCAAACAGTATGCCTAAACTATATTGGAGAAAGCCTAACAACTTTCTAAAAGTCAGTCAATGTGTATTTAGTCTTAGGCTTCTAGTTGTTACTTTGTTACTGAGCAGGCTTCTATCAGACATGTATAAGTATACTTGATAATTCATTTTTACTTGGCAATCTCAGCTTTTTTAGAATTGTTGAGATGTTGAACTTTACCTAAATGAGAGATGCTTATTCCTTTGTCTGCTTATTGAGAGATTCTTATTCTCTTATTAGTTTATGATGAAATCATCTATAAAAAGAGGGATCTATAACTATTAAAGGGAGACAAACCTAAAGGCATTATTATAATATTTCTCTACTCTTTAAATATTGAATCTCTCTAAAACCATCAAGCCGAGCCATCCCTATGACCTACCTCAAAATGCTTTATCTACCTTTTCCCTTATGCCCAACCTCAAAATCAATTAATCCATACTCTATCTTATATTATTTTCATATCCTACCTCCAAACCAATTTACCTAGCAGTTCTCTTTTTTTTTTTCCCCTCTATAACATACCTAGTAAATCGTTACTTTCTAAGATATACAAGTAAGTCGGTTTCTTTTTCTCCTCGATTCACCTCCAAAATTAACTAGTCTATACCCTGTCTAACCTTCTCCCCTAGCCATACTTCAAAATTAATTTATGCAATATTTTCACTACAACAAAAGAAGTAAAAGAACACGGTACTAGCTTTTTGATAGTCAACAGCTTTTACTGAAAAATGAGGTTAAATATAAAAAAAAAATAAAAGAGATAACGATTTATAGGTGGAATATATATAGAAAATTTATAACTTATAGAAATATTAAAAGATAGTCAATAGTTATTAATTAAAAAAAATGCGGCTAAAAAAGAAAAAAGATTAATTACTGTTTTGTCAAATTTTGTCAGGTGGAATATATATAGAAAATTTTTTACTTCTAGAAATATCTAATATTTTGTATAATACACTTTTAAGAAAAATAAAAATACTCCTCTCTACCACTTTTTATTAGACCCGTAGAAAATTTTTGACTTCTAGAAATATCTAATATTTTGTATAATACACTTTTAAGAAAAATAAAAATACTCCTCTCTACTCTCACTTTTTGCTAGACCCATAGAAACCCTATTCTCCTCCAAAGTTCTACCCATTCGTTCCCATAATCACCATTTATTTCTATAGTGACTGACCGTCTCATCTGGCGACCAATTGTCTGGTCCGGCGACTGATTGCCCTATCCGGCGATTGATTGCTCAAGTAAGTTACTAATATTGTATCTTTTTAATCTCTCATCACAAATATAGCTTTGCTTCTTAATTTCACCTTCTTGTTTGGTTTCCAAGAAAACAAAAGAAATATATAAAGGAAAATTTAGAAGAAAAATGAGTTTATGATTAATTTTTTCTTAGATCATATAGTTTTCAAATTTATAGAAATTATGGGAAAGGATACGAGATAAATGCACCTATATTTGGTTTAATTTCAATTTAGGTGTTCATTTGAATGAGTTTTTAATGTTTGGTTAGATCTCACATTCTATCGGTGGGTTCCTACGTTGAATTTGACATATTCCTAGCTCCATCACCAGGTACAAAAAACATTAATCTCAGGTTCCTATTTCCAATTTACGTACAGATATGTGTAGTTTGAGCAACTATATAAGTTAGCTTTTTTAATTATTTTGTTGTGATTGAGTTATGTGTTTTTAATTATGATAAGATTTTTCATTTTAGTTAGAGGTCTCAGAGTGCTTGATTTGCATTGATTTGGTGTATTTATGTGTGTTTTGTTTGTTTGTTTGTTTTTTTTTTTTTTGGTAATTTAGGTAGAAATGGGATTTAAGATTTAAATTGACATGAGATATTAATAAGTGACTCTGTTTGGTTGCTAGGAAAATTAGTAGGAGGAAGTAGTAATCATGGTCAATCAATAATAATAAAGAGGAGCAAGTGGGCTACCATATTGCTTTGGGAAGGTCTAAAATTAAATAGAATTAAGGCTTGTAGTTTAGGTTTGGAGATTGTAGATGAACAGAGAGGTGAGAGAAAACAAAGTTGACAAAAATAGGATAGTTAAAAGTTATTTTTCTGTAAGAGGAGACTTTAGTTTTTAGAATATCTTTCTAGCTCTAAGAGTCATTTAGTTTCAGGTTCAATACTTCCCAAAAGGATAGAATATTTTTCAGACATTTTTTCACTTTGATTGTAGAGAAGTAAAGGCTACTATCCTGTGTAATACATTATCGTGCATCCTCATTTTCTCAATAGAGCACAATTCCTATCCACTGTTTTTCTTAGTCTAAGTCTCTAAGACCATCATCATCTATTTTTGGCCTGCAAATTAAGTTCCAAGATATTAATTATATGGCCTAGACCATTTCTTCTTGCTATTACACCAAAAATTACGCAAGGCACCATTAATTTTATTATAGATTTATAATACTTATAAAATCCATTTTCGCTTTTTCCCTATGCCTACCAGGAAAATAACAATAACCCTAAAACAAATTAACAAAAGAAATAAGTCAAAAAATTTTTTATTTGGTAGCTATGAGTCTATGACTATGTTCTATGTTTATTTGTAATTTGGATTAACTCTTTTAGTTTTAGTATCAGCCTAAAATATTAATTATAAATCCTAAGTATCATTTATTTATTTATATATAGATGCATGTATGAGTTAAAATTATAATAGTAATTGATATATATTATGAATATGTATGTATAGGCTGAAACTTTTGTATATACTAATAGATTTTTACTAATTCAAAATAGATAAAGTTGGATGTCTGCTGATAGAAGATCATTGAAATATGAAGTTGGAGTCGAAATATTTTTGAAGTTTGGGTTTAAGAATACTACTAATTCTTCGTCTATTTTTTGTCCATGTATAAAATGTGGTAATCTAAGAAGGCTTGATGTTACGAGTATAAGAGAACATCTATTCGTTAATAGCATATATCAAAGCTATCAAATTCGGCTTTGGCATGGTGAAGAAATTACGAGGAATGGACTAGAAAATAAAAACATACCAAGAAAAAAGGATGATGATCATGATGATGATGATTACTCTGCTATTAATGACTATAACTTTGTTGATAGTATAATAAAGATGGTACAAGCTACCCATGACTCTTTTCTTAATGATCCGAATGAGTTTAAGAAATTAATTGAGGATGTAGAAAAGCCTTTATATGTTAGTTGCAATAACTTCTCAAAATTATTTGCATTGGTAAAATTATACAACTTGAAAACTAGATATGGGTGGAGTGACAAAAAATTTTCAAATTTATTAGTTTTATTAGGAGATATACTTCCCAAAGAAAATGAGTTACCTTTATCTCCATATGAGGCAAAGAAGACTTTATGTGCACTAAGAATGCAGTATGAGAAAATATATGCTTATCCTAAAAATTGTATTCTGTATAGAAAAGAATACAAAGATGCAATAACTTGTCCTAATTATAATATATCAAGGTGGAAAATCAGTAAGAATTCAACTAAGAAGGAAGGGATACCTACTAAGGTATTATAGTACTTTCCACCTATTCCAAGGTTTAAAAGAATATTTTAGAGTAGTCAAACAACTAAGAGCTTAACATAGCATACTAATGAGAGAGTGTGTGATGGTCAATTACACCATCTTGCATATTCTCCTGCATGAAAGTTGGTCGATCGCATGTGGCTAAAATTTGTAATGGAACCAAGAAACCTTAGGTTAGCCATTTCGGCAGATGAAATGAATCCACAAAAATCTCTCAGTAATAAGTATAGTTGTTGGCCTGTTATGATAGTTACTTATAATCTACCTCCATGGTGATACATGAAGAGGAAGTTTGTAATGCTAACTATGTTGATTTCTGGTTGAAAATAACCTGAAAATAACATTGATGTGTACTTGATACCATTAATTGAAGATTTGAAAATTTTATGGGAGAGAGGTATTGAAGTTTATGATACTTATCAAAACAAGACCTTTATCCTTAAAACTGTATTATTGTGGACAATTAATAAGTTTCCTGCCTATGAGATTTTGTCAAGATATAGCATGCAAGGGTATAAGGCATGTCTAATATGCGGTGAAGAAACACCATGTTGTTGGTTGAAATACATTAGGAAAATGTCATCTATTGGTCACTGAAAATTTTTGTTATACTATCATCCATATCAAAGAGAAGTTAAGGTATTAAATGATCAATGGTTCAGCTCCAGAACCTCTTATTAGAGAAGAAGTTTTGAGAAAAGTTGAACATATAAATTTGTTAGTAGTGAAAAAGAAACAAAAAGGTCATAATTCCAGTATGAAAGAGAATAAAATTTGTTGGAATAAAAAATCTACATTCTTAGTCCTTGAGTATTGGAAGGTTTTGAATATTCGACATATTCTTGATATTATGCATATTGAGAAAACGTCTATAAGAGCATTGTTGATACATTACTTGATATTCCAGGAAAGATAAAAAATAGTCTTGCAGCAAACATATGGACTTAAGATAAAAAAAAATGGTACAAAAAACGAAAGAAACACGAACATATTTACCTCTAGCATATTATACATTATCCAAAAAGGAGAAAAGGCAAGTTTGCAAGACATTATTTGATATAAAGGTTCCTGAAGGTTACTGTTCAAACTTTAGAAACATTATCTCAATGGACGATTTGAAACTTGTTAGTCTTAAATCTCATGATTACTATATATTGAAACAATAGATTTTGCCTACAGCAATGCATTCAATATTACCTAAGTGTGTCAGATACATTATCATTATACTCTGTTTTTTTTTTTTTTTTCAATGCTTTGTGCAACAAAGTGGTAGATGTTTCAAAGTTAGATGAAATTCAAACTGAACTTGTGATCACATTATGTTTGCTTGAGAAGTTCTTTCTACCCTCTTTTTTTGACATAACGATTCATTTAACAGTACATCTTATTAGAGAAGTTAAACTATATGGACCAGTTCATTGTAGATGGATGTACTCATTTGAAAGATTTATGAAAGTTTTAAAGAGTCATGTGTGAGATCATAATCATCCAGAAGGTTGCATTGCTAAGTGGTATATTATGGAAGAAGCTATAGAATTTTGCTCAGAATATTTATCAAATATTAACGCAATTGGTATCTCAATATCAAAGAGTTATTTGAATGGAACTACAAAGATCAACAAGCCTTTGTCAGAACCTACTATTCTAAAAGTTGATAGTGAAGAATTGAAGTAAGCTCATCATTATATGTTGGAGTAGAAAGTTGAGGTTAAGCCCTATGTCGAGTAATATACAAATTTTTCCCTTGCTACTATGTTTCGTTGGTATGATTTGTATCATTCCCTACGAAGATTTTTTGTACTTGTAATCATCTCAAAAAAGCATCTGACATATTTGAAGGCAATTCATCTCCAAAAAGCAAAATGACAAAAATGGCTATAAGATGAGTATACTAGGACCTTTGTAGATTGGTTATGTCAACAAGTAATTTTTTTCTTTAAAAATCAAGTTTAAAATTAATTCTAAATAGAGTTACAAACTCTAATAACTATTTTGATTTTTTAGGTCGCTGAAAAGCTTGATCTCCCCAATAATGAGATATCAGAACTTCAAGGTAAATATCGCATTGACCAAATATCGAAGTGCTAAAATTTTCTAGTTATGTAATTAATGGGCATCATTATCACACAAAAGTGTATGATGATTTGCGAGTTGTACAGAATAGTGGAGTGAGCATTGTAGCAAAAATAATGCAAATTGCTACAGCAAAAGATAAGAATCCTATTATTTCAAATTTATCTTTCTATTGGGTAATCTAAGAGATATGGGAGCTTAATTATAATAAATTTAGAATTCCTGCTTTCAAGTATGATTGATTGAGAATAACAATGGTGTAAAAATATATGAACTTGGATTTATCTTGGTCGATCTTAACAGAATGGGGTATAAATTTGACTCATTTATCTTGACTTCTCAAGCACAACAAGTTTTTTATATTAAGGATCCACTAGACTCAAGATGGTCAATTGTATTGGTAACTTCTCAAGGAGAATACATTGATAGTGCAAATAACGATGAGCTAGATAAAATTGGAATCGACCTTCTATGTTTTGCACAAGGTTTGCCATCTATGGAGTCATTATTAGAACGGATGAAACTGAGTTAGCTTATACACGGGCTGATTGAGAGAGCATATAGATTGAAAATGTGAACGAACCAAGTTCATAAAGCCTATAATATTCTTTGATTTTGTGGTTCATATATTTTCGTACTAATGATCATTAATCATAGGTACTATAGTACTCTTGATTGCAAAATCTATTTATATAACTTAAATTTTGTGATTAATTTTTATTTGCTAGACCCGTTATAGGTCGACGTATTTTGCTACTAATAATCATTTGTCGTAGGGACTATAGTATTCTTGATTGCAATGTGTATTTATATGACTTAATTTTTGTGATTGAGTTTTATTAACTAAGCCATTTCTTTTGGTTAACTTACAGTTCTTTGACAAGTACAATTCAACATGGTTGCTTCAAAAAAAAAAAAAAAAAGAAAACAAAATGAGAATTGTATTGAAAAAAAGGAAAGGCAGAAGTCCTACTAGCATGTTACATGTCATACGACGTAGAAGCGAGGGCAAAAAGAAGGAGGTTTATTTCAATGAGCATAGACAAATAATAAGTAATTCAGCTGCTCAATATTCTAGTTAAATTGGAGTCTTGGCACTTGCGATCCTAATAAACTACTAGAGTTGGAAAAAAAAAAACCAAAATAGCATTAGAATACAAAGGACGAGTTAGAAGTGTTGGAGATTATATAACTCTGATGACTTACTTCAACATCCCTAGAAGATATTCAAAAGCTACAAGCCAAATTTCATTGATGGAGCATCAAACTTTATTGGGGCAATATAAAGAGATGAGTGCTAGAATAGCACAACTCGAAGACATGATCAAATTAATGAGTAAGAACAACAATAAGTCTTCAAAATCAAATTTAAGATTAGGTTGCATTATACAAGGCAACAAAGAGGAAGATATCAAAAATGAAAAAAATTTACAAATCACTAAAGAAAATGATACAATAAAGGTAGAAATATCTTAAATAACAAATAATATTAAGAGATGCAATGTCTTTTTTTTGATATCACTATTTTACTTTTCTTTTGTTATAGGAAAACATGCAAGTTAGCTGTTGGCTCAATTGAAAACATAGTTATATATGGCACTATCGTTGGAGTATGTGAATCTAAAAGGGCAACACATGGTGTTTCACTGAAAGACACATGTATGTGTGTCATTATTGATGTGGCACTTAAGGAATCTGCACTTCTTCTAATATGGGTTTGTAGTGAAATTGTGATTGTTCGTCAAGTTATTGGATCTCATGTCACTTGGCATAAACACATAATAGTATTGGAATATAGTAAGGTATAAATATCTTCTAGTTTTTAGATATTTTGAAGAAGTTATGCTTTAAATCCTTATTTTGCTTAATTTTACTCACTTAGCAAGTTGAGAAAGATCACGAATCAGCACTGAAGCAATCAAGAAACATATTATCATTGCCAAAGTCTTTTGTTATTATCTCCCACTTTGTTGAGAGAGCAATAGATAGCAATAGATAGTCTCTTACTATTTTACTTTTCTTTTGTTATGGGAAAACATGCAAGTTAGTTGTTGGCTCAATTGAAAACATAGTTATATATGGTACTATAGTTAGAGTATGTGAATTTAAAAGGGCAACACATGGTGTTTCACTGAAAGATACATGTATGTGTGTCATTATTGATATGGCACTTAAGGAATCTCCCCTTCTTCCAATATAGGTTTGTAGTGAACTTGTGATTGTTCGTCAAGCTATTGGGTCTCATGTCACTTGACATAAATACATAATAGTATTGGAATATAGTAAGGTACAAATATCTTCTAGTTTTTAGATACTTTGAAGAAGTTATGCTTTAAATCCTTATTTTGCTTAATTTTGCTCACTTAACAAGTTGAGAAAGATCATGAATCAGCACTGAAGTAATCAAGAAACATATTACCATTACTAAAGTCTCTTCCTATTGTCTCCCACTTTGTTGAGAGAGCAATAGATAGGGATGCCATAATTATAATTATACCTGAGATGGAATTATTTGAATATAACCATACTACATACGTTTTGCAAGAGGACGTCGAATATTTTTGTGATCTACATGCAATGTCTTGCCGTTGTATTATTGTTTATATAAGGTAAACTATGTCATTTGTAAATTAGTAATGATTTTCATTACTTAAAATTATGGACTTATATTTTTATTGTTTCATTGTAGGTATCTTTATAAAATCTTGAAGGATTCAAATATATTAGACATGATTAGTTTTGTAGATCCCGTATGTATCTCTATAGAGGGTTTCAGATTTGATCAAAGATTAGATACTTTAAGAACTAGGTTAAATGATGCGAAGGTCAACCAAATAATTTTGGCTCCTTATAACCCTTGGTAAGTACTGTTATGATGTGGATTCCATATTAGAAATATTACTTTGCTACTAATAATATAGGTTCATAATATATATAGTTTATACATTGACATAGTATATACATTCATAATATAGGTTTCACTGGATTTTGACTATTATTGACCCTTATAATAACTTGGTATACTTCATGAATCCTGTTCAACAAGGCATTCATGATGAGGAGTGGAGTAGCATTGTGAATTAGTAATAAAACTTTTATATTTGTACTTTTCTGTATTTTTCACTTCATAAATGCTATTCTTTTTATGCTAATACATCTTAAATTTGTTTATTATAAAGCATACTTAAAGAATTTAATGGGTACAAAAAGAGGATAGAGCATAAAGCACCAATTTGGAATCACTTAAGGTATGTACTAAAAACTAAATAACTAAGTTTGGATAAACTAGTTTATATATACATTGGTTTATGGTTGCAATGCCCTCACCAACCAACCAATGTAGAATGTGGATACTTTGTTATGAGATACATAAAAGAGATTGTCAAAATCAAAGTTCTTCAATAGATGAAAAGGTAAGTAATGTTAGATATATGTACACAAGTAGTCCTTTTTATTGTTTTTTTAATATTGTTTTACCTTTTTTCCCCTTTTATGCGATCACTTTTTTATGTTTTGTGAATATATATACTAGAATCAATTAGAATAGGAACTGAAATAATTTTTTATTAATTTTTTATTCTAAATTACTTTAGCAGCTCTTGTGAAGCTTTAACAGCCAACTCATAGATATAGATTATGACATGTCTTCTTGAGGTTATGTATATGTTCTGGAATCTAAACTTTAAGAGATAACCTTTTTTCATCTATTACTTTCCCTCTGAAAAAAGATAAAATGGTCACTGCTAAGTTAATATATTTAAAGAGGACAAGTGGATATTTGTTGCATTTAAGACATTAACCTCTGAAAGCGTGAAACTTTATCTATAAATATAATGCTTACCTTCAAACTATTGAACAATGAACTAAGTCTAAATAAGCATTGATTACCCACATATATCATTGACTTATTGAGTAGCTTTTGTTAAAATAGTATTATCACAGAGTCTTTTGTTTCTTATGACAGAGTTATTAGTATTATGAATATTGAATTTTCCATACAATTTATTTTGCAGTTTATTGCAAAGAATACTTACAGTCGAGCAGAAATTGATGAGGTACGAGGTGAATATCGTGATTGTGTTACAAGATTTTTGTAACTGTAAATTAATTGCCATAAATGATTGGATCTTGTGAGCTACTACGTTTGATTTCTATAATAATAGATTATTTGATCAACCGTCTAATTATAAGCTTTCAATTGTCTACAATTCAACAATGCTTTAGTATTTAAAGTGTTGTCTTTTGTTACTTAGAATATAGTTTTTTTTTAAAATTTTTCAAATTACAAATAACAGTAGTTTTTAAATAAAAATTGAAATACGTTATCTTTTTAGATAAATAACAATACTTGAATTTTATCTTGAATTTTAATAGTACTTGAATTAACAACGGTTAATGAATGTTATTAAAAGTAAAAAAATAATGGACTTTACCTATTGTCTATGAACAACATTCTTGTGGTGTCAAAATCTACATACCTAGCAGTTTTACTTTTATCAAAATTACGAACTCCTTTCACGTACTCTTTTTTTAATCAAGCTAGTGCATATATTCTCTCTGTTATCCTAAGCTCTCTTCCACTCATTATTCCTTTTCGGTCCTAAGAGCTAAGCAATTTTCTTATGTTCTACTACTAAAAATCATAGGAACTTTTATAGCTCACCATATTTTTTTCCAACTCCTCTTCACTATTATACTTCTCCTAACAATTGAGTTCGCTTACAATATTCGTTGGATGCTATATTCTTCTCCTTTCTACAGACTCACATTGTGAGGAGCATGGGATATAAATTTCTCAAGGCCTGGTCGAGTTCAATTTGAGGAGAAAATCAGCATTGTCTCTATAACACCAACATATATTGTCTCCACAAAAACTTACCCCAACAAAGTATTTTCAATCTTTTTAACCATTAGATAAAATTGATGCAACTCATGTGTTCTTGCATATTCATCTACCAACCTATTAGTTCTTAATAATTAGAAACCTTTTTTTTATCAATGAAGAAACAATGAAAAATAAAAAAGCTACCAACTTGCTAAGACAAACTGACATTTTTACTCATGTTCAATTTATACTATCAACAGGTTCCAAATATAATAGATAAAAATTTGAATGGCATCTCCCTATTGACCTTTTTTTTTTTTTTTCTTTGTAAGGTGATGCATCTAGACTAACTCGACAATCATTGACCATGTGTGACAAAACACAAAAATTTTATTTAGTTATAATGGTCCAAAATCTACGTAGAATTTTCGTAACATACAATGATTCCCAAATTCTCGTCTTAACAACCCATTTTTTTAAATCAAATTTTACTCTAAAAAGACATACACCATTTCAGATTTTTCTCAATACTTAAGATAGTTTCTATGAACCATTTTCAAAAAAAAAAAAAAGGAAAAGATTTCCATGGAAATGGGGGATTAAGAAATAGATGGAAATAGATAGAGAGAATAAGAAAAGCCTAGAATGATGGACTAGATTTGAGGCACTTAAGTTCGATCGGTACTTGGGTCTCATCTTCTCTAATAAAGCGCGACGAGAACTCCTCCCCTCTGACAACTGTTTCTATCAACCACTGAACCAAAACTCTAAGAAAACAGCAGAATTGTGAATTAAGAAATCAAAACATATATTTTTTTGGGATCAAAATAGCCCCAATTTATAAAGAGATAAATCTATGGAGTTTTTGAAGTATATAAGAGACAAGGGCGTATCCAAAACCCTAATCCAAGAATCGTCATGAGGTAAAGAACGCAGTTGAGGTTGGAAATAGAAAGTTACAGAGCTTCATCTTTGTCTTGTATGAGATTGTGATGAGAAAATGGGTGAGGCATCAAGAAAACACACAGAACAAACAAGTTAAGTTAAAAAAAATGGAATTTTTGAAAAAAAAACACCATATGAAAATAATGTAATGAGGCGTACTGCATATTTGATATTTATTTTCCAAAACGCTATGTATTCCCTAATTTCCCTTGAGATTTTAAGGGCTTCTTACAAAGAATCAGGTCCAAAGTCTGAAAAATTAGAAGATACGGCATGGGTTAAACTTTTTGAAAATCTCAGATTTCTTTAGAAATGTGATATGTTTTACAAATTTATTAGAAAATAACACTTCTAAAATATTTAGCAAATGCCACTTTTTTTTTTTCAAAATTGGTATTTTTTAAAGGCATTCAAGATAACTAATTGAGTTACTTGGAATAATGAATCATAATCAGACAAGTTACTTGAGGTCACCAGACTCGTTACCTCAAGTAACTTGTCTGGTTACTTCAAGTACTTTATGGATTTGTAAAAAAAATAATATTATTTTAAATACTTTTAAAAGTGCCTTTTTTTTTCCAAAATAAATGAAGAATTTTTCAAAAAAATGTTAAAATACAGAATTTTTCATTTTTGTTTTTGAAATTTTACCATATAAAATCAAAATTTTCCCAAAATTTAATGAAGAGAATAATAATAAAAAAAAAAAGGCATTCCTTAATAAGATGTGCTAGAATCGACCTGACCGACCTTATTGCACAGGCCAATGGCCCCGTCCCTATCTAGATAAAGACAGGGCTGCTGACAGACAAGTTAGGCCAAGGCCCAGCCCAACTCTCACCTAACTCACAACTCACAAGTCACAGTCACTCCCTCCTGCTCGTGTGACTCGTCTGACATCACTTCCCTCCATTAAACCCCCCACACTCTAAAAAAACCCTCCCATCACTCACCCCGCTCCATTTCAAAAACTCCTCCGCCTAAACTACCATGATGCTCCTCCTCCCCACTCTCTCCTCCCTCAGCCACCACCACCACCACCACCACCACCACCGCCGCCGCCACGTCATCCTCCTCCGCCGCCTCTTCAAACCCTTCTCCTCCACCACCACCAGGTCCTCCGCCTCCATTGCCGAGCCCCTTGGCAACCTACCTCTCACCTACCCCACCTACCTCATCTGGTCCTCCAACACCTCCCTCGGCAAAACCCTCGTCTCCGCCGGAATCGCCGCCTCTTTCCTCCTCTCCCCCCAACGCAAGAGATTCCTCTACCTCAAGCCCGTCCAGACCGGCTTCCCCTCCGACTCCGACTCCCGATTCGTCTTCTCCAAGCTCTCCGCCCTCTCCGCCCGCCGGAAACTCTTCCGGTCCGTTCTCGCCACCGACCACGTCCTCAAGGCCTCCAGCCCCGCCGTTGCGGCCGCATTGCCCGGCGGAGTTGGTGGAGGTAATCGGTTCGGGATGTTTGATTTGGATTCCCACAGGGAATGCAGGATCCCCGGGGAGGAAGACGGGGAGCCTTCGGAGCTGATTTGTAGGACGATGTTCG
Organism: Trema orientale; assembly: GCA_002914845.1. Lineage (NCBI taxonomy): Eukaryota > Viridiplantae > Streptophyta > Magnoliopsida > Rosales > Cannabaceae > Trema > Trema orientale. The sequence goes on along the minus strand of JXTC01000028.1, from coordinate 1,095,332 downwards.
CGTGGAGAGACGCGGTTTCGCCACATTTGGCCGCCGAGAGGGAGAATGGGACGGTGGAGGACTCGCATGTGCTTGGAATGTTGCAGAGGTGTTTGGAGAGCGGGTTGAATTGTGGGTCTGATGAGGAAAAGATGAATGCGTTTTGTGTAGTTGAGACGGCTGGTGGGATTGCGAGTCCGGGGCCTTCTGGGACTCTTCAATGTGACTTGTACAGGTGCTTTTTTCTACTTCCATTTCTGGGTTTTCTTCCTTTAAGTGATTCCAAAACGTTTGAGCTAAAATAATTATACTTATTACATATTGCGTTTACTCGCCTGGAATTTTCTTTTTTGCTTTTTTAGAATTTCCTTGTTTAACCAATCTTTTTTTATTTAACATATGGTGGCAGACCTTTTCGGCTACCTGCAATTCTGGTTGGCGATGGTCGCCTGGGTGGTATTTCTGGAACTATTTCAGCTTATGAGAGTCTAAAACTTCGAGGGTATGATGTTGTTGCCGTTGTTATCGAAGACCATGGTCTTGTAAATGAGGTGCCCTTGGGATCATATCTTCGACAAAGGTAATTTTGGTTAGGCTTACTAATGTCTTCTAGTTACATGGGCTCCTTTCTGTTTGTTCTGTTTCATAAAGTTTGAGCTATACAGTCAAGTTACAATTTTTTGATTACCGTGTCTCTGATTTTATATTCTTCTTTTTGCATTGACTTTTAGCGTTCCTGTTCTTGTGCTTCCATCGATTCCAAAAGATCTATCAGATGATCTTATGGAATGGTTTGATGCTGCCCGGGCAGTGTTTGATTCACTTGTGAAAACGATGCTATCGGCACACTCTGAACGCATCAAGAGATTACATGAAATGCCAAAGAAGGCTGGGGATGTGTTCTGGTGGCCATTTACTCAGCACAATTTAGTATCAGAAGAAGATGTCACAGTTATTGATTCGCGTTGTGGTGAGAACTTTGCAGTTTTCAAGGTTTGTACACCATTAGTTGGTTCAGTAATTAGGCTGCTTTTAATTTTGTAGTTTTTTCAATTTTTCTTTAATATGTACGTTTAACTTACTTTCTGTGTTCTGAAAATATGGTTGTTCTGTAATTGATTGGTTTGCATTACTATGCTAACTTTGTCATATCAAACTTTAGGTTCAAAACAACAATGTCATAATTCAGCAATTTGACGCTTGTGCTAGTTGGTGGACTCAAGGACCTGACGCAACATTACAGGTCATCCTTTTGAGTATCTGTTTTGTTGCTTTATGTAGTTGATTGATGGCCTGAGCTGAAAAACTTGTCACTGTCACAGCTATATGCCTTCTTTTTCTTGCATTTTAACTTGTTGCAAATTCATAGATTGCTTTTGGAATCATGATTTTGACTATACCATTGTAGTTATATTGTTTTTGTTTTGGATAAGGATGTTCTACATCTATGAGCATACTTATTCAGTTTTTAGTCAATCTTTCGTGACAGTATAGAGTTGATCCTCTGTTGGGGGTGGAAACCCTCTTTATTTGGTGTGGAGCTTTTATTGTTGTTAATTTTGAACTTCTACTTATTTAGATTTTAATCTCTCTCTCTCTCTCTCTTATATTTTATGTTTTTTTTTTCAATGCAAAATGAGTGTCTGAAGTTCTTTAATGTGATTTTTGTTTAGGTCTTATATCTTATGATTTTTTTTTTCAATACAAAATGAGAGTGTCTGAAGTTCTTTAATGTGATTTTTGTTTAGGTGGTTTCAGACTGAGCTCGCTAGGGACATGGGTTATGCTGCTGGAAGATATGGCCACGTAATGTTTCCTGAGAACGTTTACGAGCCAGCCCTGGAATGTGCTGAACTTTTGCTTGAAGGTGTTGGAAAAGGTAGGCAAAATTTTCTCTCTTTTTTATGCGAATAAGGTTGCATGAGTCTCTCCAACCCCCTTCCCGCCCCCAAATCCTCAAGAAGTTCTTTAAGCTACACTGTTATCTGTACTTGCTATTTCTACGTTGTCTTGCATGATTGATGAATTTGTGTTTTGAGTGTTTGACTTCTCTTTTGTTTACTGTAATCTTTTCTCTGGTGTCAAACATCGATATAGTCAATGGTAGGAGTTGAGTTGTCAATGTGGAATATGTAATGAAATAGCTTGATGTTAATATGTTATCGTTTTCTTTTAATTGTGCATCCCATTCTTTTCCTTTTCCTGGTTACTTCATTTTGCTTTATATTTGTTTAATTGTTAATGGCATTTATAATGCAGGTTGGGCTTCTCGAGCTTATTTTTCAGACAATGGATCCACAGCAATTGAAATTGCACTGAAGATGGCTTTTCGTAAATTCTTATATGATCATGGAAGACTTTCTGATTTTGTGAATGATAACTCAGCCGAAAGATGTACTCAGCTCATGGTGAGTATGATTAATCCCTGTGTTCATTATATCTCTGTTTGCTGATTGGTTGAATATGTCATTTGAGTATTACTTAGTGAGAGACATTGTTTAACTCTGAACACAGACCCATGCAGCAGACTTTTTTATTTCAGGAAGGTGTTCTATGATGCTAGCTAGCAAAAATTACCATTGCCATTTTGTCACATTGTGTCTTCATTTTTCCCATTGCTTGGATGCCATTCATGTACATTAAGGAACCCAAACCTCAGATCAGATTAAAGTAAAAGAATTATCGTACCATTTTTTTCTCAAAGATGATTATTCTCTCTGTTTCTTTTCCTGGATTATTTTTGGGGATTGTGGCAGTGGTGGTTAAAATTTTTTGTTCTTCCTAGGTTAATGCTCGCCTATATAGACAAGGTTGGTGGGTTATTGCGTGGATTTGTTGACAGTTTTTGCAATAATCAAAGAACATTTAGATGCCTTTCGGGAATTGGGGTGAGGAACCTTTTTATTCTTTGACAGCTTGGATTTATTTTTTTCAGGTCTTAGCTCTTACAGGGTCATATCACGGTGATACTTTGGGTGCTATGGAAGCACAAGCACCATCATCCTATACGGGCTTCCTACAACAACCATGGTAATAAATATGTCAGAGAAGCTAGTGTCCAAATATTTCCAAATATGTTTTCTCTGTGTCTCAAGTTTTGGAGCGTGCTTTGTTAACATAGTGTAATACGTCTATTTCTTATGTTTTTTCAAATTATGTATGCATATTTTAGATGACTGAAGAGAAAGATAGAAGAGAAATGATAGGTAAATCAACGATTCTTTTTTTTATATCAGGTCTGATTACAAACACCTCTTTATAGACTAGGTCAGTCATAACACAGACTAAACTTAGCCTAAATAGTAGGAGAGGAAATATACAGAAATAAATTTAGGAGATAGTACATCAATCATATCTCAGGAAATCAAATCTGAAATGTTCTTAGAGATATTTCAGGTGACTATCTAAGGAAACAAATCATAAAAATATTCTGAATAGTTCAACACTCCCCCTCAAGCTGGACTAAACAAATTCATCATTCCCAGCTTGTCAATTAATTTTTCAAAGATAGGTCTTGAGAGACTCTTGGTCAACAAATCTGCAACCTGTTCTGATGAAGTGACATAGGACATGCAGATAATCCCTTTTTCTATCTTCTCCTTAATAAAGTGTCTGTCAATCTCTACATGTTTGGTTCGGTCATGATGTACTGGATTGTGTGAAATGT
>JXTC01000028.1:1059728-1087894 GCA_002914845.1 Trema orientale | reverse complement strand
CATATCTCAGGAAATCAAATCTGAAATGTTCTTAGAGATATTTCAGGTGACTATCTAAGGAAACAAATCATAAAAATATTCTGAATAGTTCAACAATGACATAGGCTGGTAGGTGATGCAAGGGCTTCCATTGGCGTGCCTCTGCCGGGGTTTGGGCAGAACATACTGTAAATGCAACTATTGATAACTTGTCGAGTCGCAGTACGTGCAAACAAATCTATTTAACATTATGACTGGTTAGTGGAAATAAGACCATCGTGGATTAAATATAATAATATAAAAAGACAAGATTAGCAAAGGATATTGGTAATATGTAACATTAAACTAAGATGCTAATAGAAGCAAATTAGGATAAAGTAAATAAAATGAAAAACCCACAAGAGATGTAATCATAGAGAATAAGATAACTATTATAGTTAAGATGTCCCAAAAGTGGGATTTTGTCTTGGAGAGGAGTATGGAATCCAAAGATCTTAGCCAAAGTAGCCCATAATAGAAACATGGGGTGACAAAGGTGATTCCATTATATAGGTTGGACATTCTTTTTAATTCAGAATGATTTTTCCATGTTATGATTAGATCCCCATGGATTGCTGTATTATTTATTAAGGATCATTTGTTTTGCAAATCTATAATGAAATGTTATATTGGTTTGGATGAGACATTGTGAGCATGTTGACATAGGCAGGTTTAAATTTGTTAATCTTGGGTAAGTAATTTAGTGGCCTATATATAGGAGATAAATGGGATTTGAATGTATGGTGTCTGTAGTTTCTTATCCTCTTTTCTAAGTAATCTTTGTCTTCTAATAGTATTTTTCGCTTCTTATTCATTAAAAAAAAAGGACGAAGAAGACGTTTGAATAAAACATTTGATGAACCTATTCTTCGTAATTTAAGGTATATTTTCATCGGTTGGATTTCTTTTTCTTCACTCGACCTACCCCTCAGGGGTCATGCAGTGGATATTATTCCAGTCTGACATTTCTTCAACATATATAAGTTGGCGACATATGGCAGTAGTTTTAGGCTCTGGATAAAAGGGTGAAACAAATTTAAGTAACTGCTTTTGGCTACATGACAACAAAAAAAGAGGAGGGTTTATGTTTGCAAGTGATTAATGAAGATTGTTGGACTACGGTGGTTTGTGGTGGCATTGTTCTTGACAAAAGTGAGTGAGGTTCATCTCTCTTGTGTCACTGTTCTTTCAGATAACTGTACATTTGTATGTAAATGTATGTATGTTTGTATATACATGCATATATATATATATAGAGAGAGAGAGAGAGCGAGAGAGAGAGAGAGGAGGGTTTATAGTTGCAAGTGATTAATGAAGATTGTTGGAGTACGGTGGTTTGTGGTGGCATTGTTCTTGACAAAAGTGAGTGAGGTTGATCTCTCCTGTGGTACTGTTGTTTCAGATAACTGTATACGTATATATTTATATATGTATAAAGAGAGAGAGAGAGAGAGAGAGAGAGAGGGATTTGGTAATAAATGATGTTAGCTGTACTGTTCAATTAGCCAATTTCTCTCGTTTGCTCTAGATGGGATGTTGTTAGGTGGGGTCGACATTAGGGCTTCTGGATTACGCATGACAGGGTTTTCCCTTTCTCTTTTATTTAAAGCATTTCCAGAATTTTAACTTGTCAATGCACTTTGACTGTGTCTTTCATGTTAATAATGTCATTAGAATTAAAACATGTACTGGTACATTGTTGTTTACAATTTACATGAAAGCTCTGCTCCTCTTTGTAGTTTTATAGGGAAGAAGCCAGCAAAGAAGGATGAGCTCTTTGTCACTGAATCTTGTTAGATGTAGATTTATGATTTTTTATAACAGGTACACTGGAAGAGGCCTTTTTCTGAGTCCTCCTACAGTCTTTTTGAGCAACAATACATGGAATCTTTCATTACCCGAAGGAATGCAGTCCAATAACTTAATATTTGCTAACATAAGTGAGTCTCTTTCTCTCTGTCTGTCTCTAACTATCTCTCATAATGTTCTATCTACTTTTAATGATGACTGTGATTTGGATACCATCTTATCTTCCATAACTGATACTTTTACAGCTTTCAATTCACGCAATGAAGTTTTTGATACGAGTAGAGACAAGTCAAATCTGGCTGAAATTTATTCATCATTTATAGCACATGAATTAGCACAATATCCTGAAACAAAAGGTTCTATTGGAGCTTTGATCATGGAACCAGGCAAGACAGTTTACATTCAAAATTTTTTTTTTTCATTTTTGTTACATCTGGTAAATTTTATTTTGAAAGTTTATGCTGTGAAGGATTCGAATTAATGCTTGACTTGCATAAACAAAAAAGTAAGTTTTGAGTTCTGATATCAGACGCTTCAACTGCATCCGCGCCCTTCTGTGTTAGCTGTGATGCATTTAATATATCAGGATTGTATATTTCTGGGTCCATTTGGGTCACGACCGCTACTTTTTATGATTCTTTTCTGGAAGTCCATGTTAATCTTACGTGTTCCCGTAAAATTTATCTGTGGTTTCTGAAAGTATTTCATTTCTGGATAGCAATTGAACAGTATGGTTTTTTTGAATTCCTATCTCGAGTCATTTATGGACAAGTATTTATTTTTTCGGTACCTCGGAATGGTTAGTCCATTCACCTGCCATGTGTTTTGGGTATTTGGTACTCTGAATAGCATGATCAATTACAAACTTAATTTTCCTTACTATAGTTCTGTCTGCTCTCATTTCAATTGAGCTTCATGTCATCCTTTGTCTAAAATGTTCTATAGTCATACAAGCTGCTGGAGGAATGCATTTGGTTGATCCGCTTTTCCAACGGGTTCTTGTCAGTGTGTGCCGAAGTAAAAGTATTCCAATTATCTTTGATGAGGTTTTTACAGGCTTCTGGCGTCTGGGTACAGAGGTTCGTTTCCATGAATTGCTTCCACTCTTTTTAACTTTATTCAGATTTTATACTTTTGAAGGAATATTTTTCATCGCAAGTTTCTCTCTCTTGACAGACTGCATCAGAATTTCTTTCCTGTGTACCAGATATAGCCTGCTTTGGAAAGCTTATGACAGGTGGAATTGTACCCTTAGCCGTTACGTTGGCTACAAAATCTGTATTTGAGTCATTCATCGGAAACTCTAAGGTAATTGGTAGCAATGGTCGACTTTTATCAATTTACATGTCATTACCACATTTTTACTTGTCCATTTCCTATTTGAATTCTGTACTCTCCATGAACTTAAAATATAAACTGATAGGGGCTGGTTGCTAGCAAAATTAATTTTCTTCCCCATATTAAAATCTTATCCTAAAAGATCTTTAAACGCTCGATTTGCATGTCGATATTCTTAGGTTATTCTGAAATGTATATTGAAGTTATTATCTTGAGGGCATTCATTTAAGATTCAAAATGGAAATAAGATATGATTTATATACTTGATTTCTAATATACTTATGTATGTAAATGTAGAGAACACAACTTTGCAATGAAGTAGCCGACTATAGTATTTAGAAGAGATATCAAACATACTCAATGTCATTGATAAATGATTTTTCTATGCATGCATTTATTAGGCTGTTAAGCTTTTGAAATGACATGAATATCTATCCAGTTTTAGCCACTTGGGGCTAACTCAAGTGGTTGGGCGGGTGAGTGCAGTAGAGTTTTTCGGGCTTCATTTCCCTGTAGTTGTATATGTATTCTATATATCCAGTTTATGTCTGTATGTACAATGTGTATAGTGTATGCACATTCTGGCATCTGATACCAAGCTTTATCTGTTTTTAAGTATTGTAAATTGTTGTAGAAAGGATATGTTTTGCTTGAAAATGAATCTTTTCTAAATGTGGGATATAAGATACATTGTAGTCACAAGATTCACTGTTTTAGACTTTAATTATAGGTTTAAGCATTTTTTATTTTTTAGCTTAAAGTTGTGAAAGAAAGAAAATGACTCATCGATTTGTACTGGTAAACACATGGATTTGTAGTGGTTCCTGGCAGAAAATGTTTTTTGGAAAGAGAACATGGTGATTGGTTCTGTTGTATATGCATTTGTGCTTGATCGAAGCTCCTATGACTTTTTGAGACTTACTAAAACTCTTTTATCCTTTCTGCAATCCTTTAAGCTAAAGGCTCTCTTGCATGGACACTCATATTCAGCACATGCTTTGGGCTGTACAGCAGCTGCTAAATCCATAAAGTGGTTTAAGGATCCTCAGACAAACTCTAATTTAGATTCTGAAGGAAGGTCACTAAAGGAGGTAAATGAAAGAAATTGTTATCTTTAGTGTTGTTTTGACTTGGTAATTAATATGCATGTTACCACAATTTTTTATAGGCCTCCAAGCTCTTAGGAGTCCTTTGCATTGCTAGTATTTGTCTTAGACTCGTTTATATTGATACTATGGATCAAATATCTGGCCATAGTTTATAACTTGCTCGAGTATAATGAGATATGCTATTTTTAGCATTGTTCTTTTAGTGTCTATGGTAATATATCTCTGCTTTAGACTAGAGGTGGCAAAACGGGCTGGCCCACGGCCAGTTATTGTGGCCCGCGAGCTGGGCTCTATGGTAGTATATCTCTGCTTTAGACTAGAGGTGGCAAAACGGGTCAGCCCATGGCCCGTTATTGTGGCCCGCGGGCCGGCCCGACTCTAGGGATAGGCCTGGGCTGGGCTTAGATTTCTAGGCCCGCTAATCTAGCTCGCACGGGCCGGCCCGGTTCGGCCTGCCATTTTTTTTTTTTTTTAAGTTTTTAAGTAAATTTAAATATAAAATTTTTTCCAATACATTCTCGCACTTTTTTTTTTCATACTTTCAAATTTCAATCTAATTCTAAATAATTTTATTAAGATTTTTGTTTTAAACTTTTTTTTATCAACTATTCAACTTATATACTTTTTAGTTTTAGCTTATTTAATTATTTATAAATTTTATCAATAAGAAAAAAACATAACGTATTATTTATTTTGTTATAAATTTTATGTTTAAATTTCTAATATTTTTAACTAATTATATAAATAATAATGTTATTTTTTTTAATTTGTAATTTTTTTTTAAATTTGGGCCAAAACGGTCAATAATAATGTTACTTTTTTTAATTTTTAAAATTTTTTTTTTAAAATTTGGGCCCGTTTTGGCCCGTTCCGGGCCAGGCCCGCCCCGCCTAGGAGCCCGGGCGGGCCTACGGGCCGGGCTCAATTATTAACGGCCCAGCTCGGCCCGTTTTCCCTGCCAAGCCCGTTTTGGGCGGGCCGGTCCAAGTGCCACCTCTACTTTAGACTCTAGTGGTTAGCTTCAAGTAATAGTATAAAATGCTAAGAGTCCAAATTATGGGCTTGCACTTGTTTGCTAATTTCACCTCTATTCGTGGTAACTTTTGATCCTTGAATTTAAAGATTACTTATGTTTTACTCGAAAGATGAGACAACATAATTAAGCATATATTAGATATAGATGTATCATCTACGTGGTCAGGTTAGTTATTGAGATGTATATAAAAAAGCTAGTAATTAAATAAACTGAAAATAAATAACTGAAATTAATAGAACCAGGAAACTGGAATCAAGACTATTGAAATGTAAATTGCTGAAAATTAAAGTACAATAATATAGGAAAATGGATCTTTATGATTAATATTATGCTGCCTTTTGGTACAAAAATTACCAAAGACATAAGAGTTGGATTCTTTAGATGGCTCAACCCTTATAGAGTTCTTTAAAAATACAAATACCAAATTAAAATGCATGTCTGGATATACGAAACTTTGTTGATGGTTTAGCTAAGAAAATGAGATAATGTAGCTAATCTACATAAACATCATAACCTAATCATGCATGGAAATGAGCTTTAGACTTGTGCAAATGTAGTATTTGATCAAGAGAATTGATATAGAAAATGCACAGATGATTGGGGTGGTTCTTAGACTGTCGGGTAGAATGCTGGAAACCAACCACTGCTTATGTGGAAACAAGGTTGATCATGCATGCAATGCTGAAAAGAGATAGTTTATTAGGAGCAAATGTTGCTAGATTGAGGATCTTCAGCTAGAAATATGATCCTCGGTGCTATATGGAAGTTTGGAGGTGATTTGAGCCTTTCGGTGAAGGAAAAATGAGAGAAAATGCAAGTTCTAGGAACTGCAGCGGCTAAAAACGAGATTGGCAGAAAAAAAGAGAGTGATAGCTGATAGTGATGGCTAAAAGGTGAGAACTGTTGTGTATTGTGTAGAACATGTCTTCTATTTATAGGCATCCAAGACTTGGTTACCAAGCTAATAATGGGGACAAAAGAGATTCTTGTAGAAGTAATGGAAGAGCTTTTCTGCACTTGGCAGAAAAGTAACTTCCTGTTTTTCCTAGGGTAGTTTTGCACATGGTTTGAGCCAATTCCAATCGTTCTACCACCATAAAATTGCTAAAGGATCCTTAGGATTAGACAAACTGGTTTAGGAAATGCCTCATCTGCTGCCATCTCACTGGTTTCATTGAGAAACATTGAGAAACCGGTTGCTAAAGGTAGCAAAATAGCTCGGTTTAGGGCTGGTGTTTCTGCATATAAACAGTAACATTTTTCTTCAATTTTATGCATGAGGTTTCTCTTCTGGAAACCCCTTAAAGGGTTTAGGGTTAATACCCTAGCCCCTTGTTGGTCAATTATCCCCTAAGACTTCCCCTGTTTTTCACCTGTTTCTGCTCTAATCACATTCTACTTATCTAACAATAATGAGAGCTTAAATAATTTATTCTAATCATGTTTAGAAATAAACCCCATAACGTATGACTATGCCTTTATTATGTTAAATAAAATATGATGTCTGCAGGATCTTTGTGGTGTATAATTCTAAAGAAGCAAGATCTCTTCATGCAGTGATTCCGACTTTGAGTCTTTGATGATTGTTTGATTAACGACTTCCTGAACGTGTTGGCACCAAAACTGCAATTTTAAATATTGTAATATAAAAGACGCTTTTGCTGTCATTGAGTTTACTCTTTAGTGTAATTCAACTTTAAAAGCTTGAACATGTTTTGCAGTTTTTCTTTAGAGATATGTACGTGCTTTGAACTTAAATAGTAAAATCTCATGACTGATGTTTCCAAAATTCAACAATATTATAAATACAAATTTTTGTTAGAATCCAGATTGTTTTGATTTTTTTTTTCCATTAATGTTTAACCTAATGTGACCTTGGGGCCTGAAATTGTCTATGAGGGCTTTGATATTTAGTTTCTACAAATGGCTAGTCTTCACAAAGTTCATTTTTCTGAGCCTTGATAAATGTCATACTCTAGTGTGTGCTCTTGTGGTATTTATCAAGCATGTCTTTAATTTTGTAGTTGTGGGATGAAGAACTAGTATATCAGATCTCATCACATCCTGCGGTTCAGAGAGTGGTTGCAATGGGAACCCTTTTTGCCTTGGAACTCCAAGCAGAAGGCTCTAATGCCGGGTATGATCTCGTTATTTATTTGTTCAATTTCTATAATCTCTTAGGTTCTATAATACTGTCAGAACAGTAGTTGTTCAGCATATGCAATGGTCCTGTTTCTAAATTTTTCTGTTGATTCCAAGTAAAGTGCCGATATAATGAGAGTTTCACAAAGTGGGAGGTTTTATTGTAAAAAGTATGACCATGACTTGGAAACTATAAAGCAGCATGATGTACATGTTAGCCTAACTCCTAATTTTCCTGTAATTTGATATGCAGTCCTGCAAGACTGTGGACCCTTTAGTAGTTTTAATTTTTTATTTTATTTTACTATTGTTAAGGGAAAGAAAAAAGAAAAAGAAGACGGGGCAAATTGGTTGCAGTTAATAGTATAAGATGACTGAGTCAGAGGTCATTAGTTTACTTGTCAGGCCAAGGTCAAACTACAATATCATGATGATGTTTTGACTTGTTATATTTGGTACATTAATTCTATTATATAGACGTATGTCTTAATAAATGAAGGCATGATAAAGCATACGTTTGGGGAAGACAAGTAGAGGTGTCTGTAAACTTCCACCAATGGGCTTGTTTTACTAAAATTTCTTTTTTCTAAGCAAGCTTATGAAAACTAGTTAATTTTGATGTCACTAGCGGCTACGGTGCCCTTTTTCTCCATTCAAAAGGTTATGTTTCAAGATTGTGAGCTTTGTAGGTATGCATCCGTGTACGCAAAATCTCTTCTAAAGAAACTTCGTGAAGACGGTGTCTACATGAGGCCACTGGGTAATGTCATATATCTCATGTCTGGACCCTGTACATCTCCTGATATCTGCCACGAATTACTCTTGAAGCTTTACGGAAGACTTGATGAATTTAGCAAAAATCATTAAGCAAAAACTTGTAAATTTAAATTCAAGATGTTGTTTATAGAGATAAATATCTCTCTCTTTAAGGGCTAGAGTAGGTTGGTGGATTTTGAAGAGAGTAGTATGCAACCATTTATGTAACTGACCACTTAAGCAGGGTTAAGATTGACATGTTATATCTATATCATGATTGGTTCTCTTGCCTGTTTAAAGGGTTTTAGGAAAATTTATCTTGGAATATCTTACCCCAGGGTGAGACTTGATGGGGAAGGAGTTTGAGAGTAAGGATTATAATGTTGAATATGTTATATTAATGCTTGGTTTTGTACAATCTTGCTCTTACTGTGGTAATGACATCACCAGATTTTGTAAGCTATTCAACTACTTATCAATTTGGTGTTAGTCCTATGATCTGGATTGGTAAATAAAAGAGAGAACAATTTTTGTTTTTGTAGACATTTATATGATAATGAGCTTTAGGACTGTTCTGTTTCAGTTGTATTTCTAATGGCACCTTGTTTTAGCAAAATAAATAAAGGAAAATAAGGAAGTTATAAGCCGAGGATAACCAGGGCCTAACTTGGTAGAAAAGGTGAAAGCAAGTTTAGATCTATCCAACTGACAAATGTAATCTGTGACAAAGGACAATCATATATGAAAAAGAGGAAAAAGTTAATTAAAGTGAAAAATGATAAAACTTTGACATTCATGTTTAAAAGCTTATCAATTATGAAGAAAGTGACGTGCATTCATGGAGCAACTAGTTCGGCCTTGTGACAAGCGTTTATATCCTACAAACAAAGGATAAAAACAAGCCAGTGTTCGAATCCTTTGGCAAAATGACAATATGAAAAAATTTTATTAGCAAAATGACCATCTACCATCTTCCATTTAATATTGATGGTCGCTAGTGTATAAATAAGGTCGTTCAGTATGAAAGCAAAGGTCACTAGAGTCATTTTGCAAATAAAAATTTTGGATATAACTTTCTATTTTTTATATTATCATTTTGCCAATTTCTCGTAGTGTTCATCTTCAAGTTCAAGGTCATTTTAACCATAATGTTATACATTTTAGAATCTTATTGGGATTTCAAGAGAGTGATCTTTTAAAATGCCTCTGGCAAAATAAAGAAAAAAGGTAGCATCGATTTGAAATTACTATATATCCAAGGATAGGAACCTTATATTTTGAAAAAATGGAGAAAATTCAATATATATTAGTTGTTCCCCTGAAATTGTTTTTCCGGATGAGTTGACAAAAGAGTCTCTTGAAACACATTTTTGTTAAAAAGTCTCTTTTTAATTTCTTTGCAAAGTAGTTTTTCTTGATAATGTTCGATTAATACTCAACTACATGCTCAACCACGCTTTTATATAAAAACATTTCAAGGCAACAAAAATTTCCAGCTCCATTAGAAAAACATAGATTTCCGTGATCATAGATTTAGCCTAATTGTTAACTATATCTATATCCAATGTTAAGGTCTTGAGTTTAATTAATCACCACCAATATCCAAAAAAACAAAAAAACAAAAAAAGATTTCCGAATTAGTTAATATTTACTTTTTTTTAAACTAATAATCGTTTTTTTAAAATATCTTTTATATAACGTACTGTGAAATTCCATAAAAGGAAAAAAAAATCCTTACCAAATATAAAAGAAACGGTTTTAAATTTGGGCTGTTGAAAGCAATAAAATTTTTGAATATTATAGTTTACTATGAAAGAATAATTTACTAATGTATATTAATAAATTGACTATAATTGTTAATAAATTAAATTATTAGTAAGGTGGTTAGAAAATGAAACTATTTCAAACCCAAAAAAAACTAGAAAATTAAATTATTCAACGCATTTTTAGGTAAACAATTTTCGTTTTTATGGTATTTGAAACTTATACTAATTTAGGAATTAGTTGATCTAGATTCTTTTTTAACAAATAATTTATATTTTTGTTTAATCTCATTTTGAAATGATGAGCATATATAATGCTAAACACATCATATGAGAAAATTTTAATTTTATTTTAATCACTCAAAATCCTTATACGAATGTAATTTATTTGCACTAATAACTAATCAAAAATACTTGGCCTTTTAGGAGCAAATCCATTAGGATATTTAGTAAGCTAATTAATAACACAATTGAATTCCCTAAACCATTTACGTTTTTTTCACTCCTAGCGAATTCTTCTTTTTTAAATCAAGGAATAATCTCGTCAATTTTTTTGTAATCACTAAATCTCACTTGTTTGAAATTTGTGCGTTTTGTATTTATTAAATCCTCCTATTTATGTACAACAGATAATCTTCATCTTTAAATAGGACCTCATGATAAATATATTTCATTAATTAGTCAAAGTTTTACCATGAATATCTTTGTTTTTTTTCCTCATATGTTTGATAGGCATTTACTGTTGGAAGCTTGAAAAGGAAAAAGTTGTAAAAGGTTTGATTCTAAATACTCTATTATTTGGTTTCATATGTGATATTAATTTTAGGAATTATATATTAAATTCATTATTTGTTGAATTAATTAGATTGTTTTATACTTTTTGTTATTTTGTTTGGTTGTTTAAAAATACCGTGGAAAAATATACGTACTTTTCAATTTCCTTTATAAGCCAATTTGTTAATCATTCTTACTTTTGTGTCTGATCTTCTACATTTGGTGCGTGCTCTTAATATATATTAAAATATATAATAAAGGTATGTAATGGTTTAATTAATGACAATTCATACTAATGAACATTATTTATTTAATTTATGTATGTCTGTTTTAATTTAATGTTCTGCATGGCTAAGCATGGAAAAAAAATAATATTTAAAAAAAAACACTCTTTTATCACACACCTTGTAATACAATGAAATCAAATTCTTACAAATATATAATGGCAAAATAATAATTAAAACTTCACTATTTGACTATTGGCTATCAAATAAATTAAAATGTAACTTTTTAGATGTAATATTTGATAGATTTTTATATTTTACATTCATTTTTATTTTATTCTAAACTATTTGTAGGTTCTGCCATGAAACCTAAAAAGAGACTACCAACTATACAACCACTATCTAAAGTTTCTCCTAGAGTACTGCTAACTACATAACTGTCTATAGTTTCTGCTTCTTTTCCTCCTTATGGCGTGACAAATATACAATGGTCTAAAGCTTTTCCTCCTCCTCGCATAACAAATACACAACATTCTAGGGCTTCTCCTTCTTTTGGCATGTCAAACATACAATGGTCTAGAGCTTCTCCTTCTCATAGTGTTCCAACTATAAAATTAGATGATTCTATCTTATTTATTTTTTCTAAAAGTAACTAAAATGATTTGTATGTACAACTTTTGTCATTAATATTGAACAAATATTAAAAAATTATATTCTTTTCAGCACCAAAAATGAAAAGAAAATTTATGTGTGTCGAAAGTCTAGAAGTATCAATATAGTTTGTATTTTGGCGAATGATAAGAATATGAAAGGTTCTAAATTTACAATTGACATTAGCCAAGTGGTGTTAAAAATTGTGGGCAAAAGTTCACTAAGGTTCAAGAATGAAATTGAAATTATCGTTCATGATATTGTACCACTTAAGATAAAGAGATTTTCTAAGGTTTCTGGTTCTCTTATGCACGAGATATATGGACGATTGGCAGTAAATTAAAATTTTATTGTAGAATTTTGTTTGTGATGAGTTAGTAGCTACTTTGTAAACTCTTTTAACATGGCATTACTAACCATGTCTTGTATATACAGAATAAGTTTGTAGTTGACTTTGTAGAACAACCATGCCTAAAGCTGGTTTTTGACAAAATTGTAGTTGATCGATACAGGCAATATCGACATAAGCTCCACAAACATTACGAATCTATGATCGCAGAAAGTAAAAATCCTAAAGAATACAAACATGAGGATGTGAAGGACCAGGAAGATTGGGATTGGCTATGTGACCAATATTTTGATAGCGTTTCATACCAAAAAAATATGGGACATCGTCGCTATTTACGCAAAACTCATAGTTTGCAAAAAAGTTGAATAATAATTGGCACTAAGATACTTACTGTGGAAGATATATTGAGGCAATTGAGTCAATTACCAAAACTGAGACCATGTAAACATCCAAGCAACACTAATAAAGATGGAAAACATACTCTAACTGAGTTGAATTGGGCCAAAAACATATTTTTTGAGTTAGATTAATGGTAAAAACTTAAACTCAGATATAACTTGGATATATTAATGCACATTGAGAAAAATATTTATGACAGTATAATCTGAACTTTACTAGACATAGAAAGAAAATCTAAATATAATATTAAAGCAAGATTAGATTTGGAAGACATGAAAATTAAGAAGGAATTGCACATCCAGCATCAAGGTAGTCCTATTTTGAAGCCTCCGACAAGTCTTACACTTACATTAGGTGAAAGAAAAAAATTTATGAATTCTTGAAATCTGTGAAGTTTCTTGATGGTTATGCTTCAAATATTTCAAGACATATAAATATTGGGGATGAAAAAATATTGGGTCTAAGGATTCATGATTGTCATATTTTGCTATAACGGTTTTGTAAGAGAAAGATCAAGATGAAATATCCTATCTTTAGTTGTCAAATATTTTCGTATTTATTTCTGTTTTAATGTTGATTGGTTCTCTGGTTTGTAGGGACTTTATTTTACTGAATTAGGCTTATAAATAACCTATCATCTCCTTGTAATTTGATTATTATATAATAAAATATTAACACTATTTTTTATTTTTATCTCTCCAAGTTCAGTTTCATGGTATCAGAGCCGGATTTTTGTTGGAGGAAAAAATGGCCGATTATCAAAGGGCCCTTACTGGAGAAAGAAAGCAGTCGAGCGAAGTCAGCGCTTCACAAACTCCACAACGGACTCTTACAATCTCTCTTACTGCTGAGGATTCTTCTCTTTAAATCATATCCCGTATGTTTAATGGAATTTTTTTTTTCCAATGTTCAAGAGTTGTTCAGATGGTGATACACGGACAGGGAAGTTCGGTTTCCTTGAAAAACAACAAAAAAACCAGATGTCTCAAACCTTGAATATGCAAATTGGGACACTCATAATACATTGGTAATGTCCTGGCTCATAAACTTTATTAAGGATAAGATTGAGGCACTTTATCTCATTCATACCTAAGCCAAGATGGTTTGGGAGAAAGTTAAGTTGGCATACTCAGATCTAGAAAATTCTATACAACTGTGTGATCTAAGGGACAAAGCTCATGGCCTAAAATAAGGAAATCTTGATGTTAATGATTATTATTATGCTCTTACCTAAATCTACCAGGAATTAGATTTGTTTGATGTGTATGATTAGTGCAGTAATTGCACTAAAAAATACTGAGCCATTGTAGAGAAGCAGTGGATATAGGATTTTTTGGCTAGACTCAACAAAGATTTGGATGAGGTGAGTGTTGGGCTATTTCTAACGCGCAAACCGTAAGTATACGGGTCACAACAAGTAATATAAATGGTAAAAGAGTTTCGAATCCTATGAGGAGCACACGATTCAAAAAATACTAAGTACTAATTGTAACTAGTTGTCAATTTATCCAAACGACAATAGATAGTTGTGTTGAACAAAAATCAAAATGTAAATTCAATGTAAAAGACAATAATAGAAATCAAAACTAAGCAACCAAAGATAATTTTAATAATAATGATAAAAGGCCTAGGGAGGCAATCTACCCTCTAACTCCTCAAATTATTAGTTTTCCTCACCATTCAATCATCTATTTAGAGTTAACAACCAAGAATTCAATAGAATTCACAAACTCCTTTCCAAGACACGAGTGAAAATATCTAAACAAGATAATATGTTACTCCTAATATAAATTGATTAGACTCATTAAACTTAGTAATTCTCACACAAAGGTTGCACAAGTTACATATTTTTTTTTTATCCTATGCAAACTCACCTTACACAAGACAATCTAATGTTATTCGACCTATGTCCAAACCTAAATTCCCATTTCCAAGTTCATAGAGGTTTTCACTCAACAAGTCTATTTAATAGCCAAGTAAATAGATGCATTAAGCATAAGGTAGAACAATTAATTCATCAATAGATATCAAGAATAAATGAGAAAAACAAAGCAATTACATTATATTAGAGGTTTGATTATATCCTTAGAAATAGAGTTTAGTTCATAGTTATACAGAGAGAAACACAACAGAAATAATAAAGCTTATACACATTCATGGCAGAAAATGAAGAGTAAAACTAAAGGAAGAGAAAGAAAAACTCTTTGAAGCTTTCCCAATCTGGTTGTCTCCTCTTGAATCTCCTTTCTTCTTGTTGTTTTCTGATAAGTATATTTTACACTTATCTTTACTAGCCTTTCAAGCTTAAGAATTGCTCCTGTTTGAGCTTTTTTTACTAATTTATTGTTTTTGATACATAATTCAGATGAGAAGTTATTGAGAGGAGATTACTGACTTTTCAAGTGAAACCGAGACGAAATCAAAGTAATTGTGATCAATTGCGGGCAAAGACAGGCCAATAACGTCTCAGTAGTGTGTAGCAGCGCCATTAAATGAGAACAAACTGGGCAGAACTGGGCGCTATAGTACTAAGTTGGTGCCGCAGTGCTAGAAGTTCCAAGAACTTGGCGTTGCGGCGCCAGGAAGTGGTACCACACTTCACAGCATCGTGTGATTAATAGGGTGGCGCCGTAGTGCCATGCTGTGGCGCCGCAGTACCGTCTCCTAATATTGTGGTGCCGCAGTGCCATAGTCTGGCACTGCAGCACCACTTGCTCGACCGTCTTGGCACTGCGCTAAATTTCTGGATCGTAGCTAGATTGTCTCTAGTATTTAACCTTTCTTAAACTCATCTGAAGCAGATGACGGGTGGAGGGACAAAAATCCTAGCAGCCAAAGGATTCTAAAGCCATTCCAAAGGAGAAAACAACACCAAGGAGAGAATTCAAGAAGGAGAAATCAGATTGGAAAGCTTCAAAAGAGTTTTTTCTTTCCTCTTATTCTTGTTTTTATTTTCTATTTTCTGCAAATGAATATGTATCAATCTTTGTATATTTGTTATGATTCATTTTGTATAAACATGAGCTAAACTCTATTTTTAGGGAGACAATTGAACTTTTAATGTAATCCAACTATTTGGTTTTCCTCAAGTGTTCTTAATATCTGTTATTGAGTTGATTGTTCTATCTTGAGCTTAATGATTCTATTAACTTAGCCATAAATAGAGTTGTGTTGTGAAACCTTTATAAACTTGGCAAGGGGAGTTTAGGTTTGGACATAGATAGAACATCACAAGATCGCCTAGTATAGGGTGAGTTTATATAGGATAGGAATATACCTATATGACTTGTGCAACCGTTATATGAGAATTACCAAACTTAATGAATCTAGTCAATATATGTTAGGAGTAACATTAACTTATCTAGATATTTTCATTTATGTTTTGGAAAAAAGTTTATGAATACATTAGGATTCTCAATTGTCAATTCTAAATGGATAATTGTATTATGAGGAAAACTCGTAGTTGGAGGAGTTAGAGGGTAGATTGTATCCCTAGGTCCCTTATTATTACTTTAAGAAGTATCTTTAATTGTGTAATTTCAATTCTTATTCTTGCCTTTTACATTGTTATTTACATTTTGATTCTTGCACAAAATAATCAATTATTATCATTTGAATAAATTGGAAACTAGTTTCAGTTAGTACTTAGCATTTGTGAATTGTGTCCTCCTCATGGGATCGACACTCTCTTACTCTATATTACTTGTTGCGATCCGTATACTTGCGGTTTGTGTGTTAGAAATAGTCCAAAATTTCTCCTTAGAATGCTCTCAAAACCTTTTGGCTGCTAGGGTTTTTTTTTTCGTCTTCCCTTTCAAATGAGCTCAAGAAAGGTTAAATACTAGAGGCAGTCCGGTGACGATTAAGAAATTCAGCAACCTGTTCTGCACTTTTTAGCGCTGCGACACCAAATTTGACACAGCAGTGCTGAGATGGTCGAGTAGTTGGCGCTACAATATCGGACTGTGGCGCTGTAGTGCCACAAAACCCAGGAGACGGCGTTGCAGTGCCACACCATTAATGCTGCGGTGTCATGGAGTGGCGCCACTGGCTCCGCGACACCAACTTCCTGGAGGTTTTGGCACTACAGCGCCCAATTTTTCCTTCCTAAGTGGCATTGCTTTATACTGTTGAGGTGATGTTCCCCTGTCTTCGCTCACGATTGATCAAAATTGCCTTGATTTAGCCTCGGTTGCACTTGAAAAGTCGATATTATCTGCTCAATGACTTCTCACCTGAAATATACATAACAAATAACAAATCGGATAAAAAGAGCTCAAAGACGAGCATTCTTATGCTTGAAAGGATGCTCAAGTACTTATAGAATCTACTTGACAAACTCTCCTAAACTTAATCAAAAGCTCACCTTCGAGCTAAGATAACAAAAGAAACAAATAAAAATATTTACTAACGCCACACAAAAATAAGATAACACAAACACAGCTTCTGAATGAGGTCAAATTAGTCTCAAAACTCTCAACAGAATTTATAACTCAATGGAAACTTAAAGAATCACGAAAGTTTAGATTTTCAACTCTAGCAGTGATTTTGCTCTGTTTACACTTTTTGTGCGTGTGTGAGGTAGTTGCTTACACTTACCTTGTCACTCAGATAATGTTATGCATACTTAGATTTCACCATCAAAAATATTTCAATAGAATTGATGCAATTATCTCGTAAGCTTGTTTTTTATGTCAACCTCTACTAATGAAGAATAGCACTAAATCGAAGACTAATAGGTCTTTAATCGGCTTGTAATGCAAAGCTTAGGTATAGGTGAATGAAATAGTATTATTTAGGCTAAATCACACCATGGATGCCCATTTTTCTCAGTAAATACAATACCCTTAAGCATATTACAAAAATTTCCTCCAAATTTAGTTTTCGCCCAGTTTTCATTTTTTAAAATCTTTTTTTTTTTGGTAACTAAACTTTCTTCCTTCAAAAGATTTCCTTTTTTTGTTTTTCATAATTTGCTCACATTTCACAAAAAGTTCTCGATTTGCTTCCGTGCATCTATGACGTGAAGTGAGGTAGTTTGAGAAAATATTTATCAGTGAGGACTGTTTATTAGGTTTATGAAATGAAACATTTTGAAAAAGTGGCTCAATGTGGGATATTAGAGATAAGGCTTGAAAGGCTCAACCGGTCTAAAAATAGTGTGCATCATTTCTTCGATTTTCATGCTACCTTAAGATTTCGTCTCGATTGACAATTAAATAGGTTCTAAGATGATGTGAGACTAACTATTTTATTAAGCTACATGCATAAAGCTACTCCAAGCAATTCAAGATAAAAATGCTCACAACTACGTGGAAAAAGTGTTCAAGAACTGTTAACAAAGCAAAACCACAATTGATTTGAGCACACAAATAGTCCTGATACTAAATGTTTCCAAAGAGTTATTACACATATAATCTCAATTATATCATTGACATTTAACCTTGTCCAGAAGCTCAACACAAACGAATAATAAGAGAAGAGAAAAAGAAAAGAAGTTCAAAAGTTCAACACAAAAGACTCAAATAATAAAACAAAAGAGAAAGAAAAGTGAAATAAAACCAACTCCCACAAACTTAGTAGCCGCATTGTCCTCAAGGCACAAAACAGTGAAATAGCAAGGGGGGAAACACATACCTGAAGGGAGACCGCTCAGTTGGTCTCCATGGTGGGGTCTAAATCAGGGTGACCTCCTGGTGCGGGCAGAGGGGAGAATGGTGGTGGTGGTGGTTGCATTGGTGGGTACATCGGATGTCCTGGCAGTGCTAAAAATTGTGCCGTATTCATGCCAAAGTAAGTGGCAAACATATTGATGCAGTTAGATTGATAGTCTGCCTACTGATGGCACCATTATTGGTGTGCTTGAAACTGCTAGTTAAACTACTGGAATTCTTGGCAATGTTTATTGAGGCCTTGTTCCACTGAGGTCAATCGCTGGAGCATAGAGCTCAATTCATCATGAAAATCAGGGTCCAACTCTTCATTATCATTGGGCTCGGCTACAGTTTCAGGTGCTGAAGCAATGGTGCACTGTCTACTAGAAGAAGCTCCTACTAAAGAATGGGAGGCAAACTCATGTTTCAACAATCTCACCAAGGCAGGGCAGTTAAGAACATGCTGAGCGAGGACTAATTCATCACTAGGTGCCCAAATAACTCCTGTTCGGGAGCACAATTCAGTGATTAACAACGGGCATGCCATGCCATTTTTCACTTTGCAAATGGCGTGCAGGATGAAACATCTAATCACTCTCCCAATATCTATAGATACGCCTTTGATGATGGCATAAAAAAGAACAACACAATCGGGAGTGATGTCGCTGTGATGAGATACCGACATTAGGCGAGCATTCAGGAAATAAGATCAAGCTTTGGTGGATGCCGACATAGTTTTAGTTTTGAGATATTTGCGCTCATCTTTGTGCCATACCCATTTAGTGCTCGGCGTATATAGAACTTTCAATACATCATCATAGTCTGGTACTTTTTCAAAGGTGGCTAACTTATCATTATCAATATTAGGTAACTTAAAATAACTATTAATAGAAGCCCCTATGAATGCAACATTCTGTACACACCTTGGTGATACAGTTTCTATGTTCAGCTGTGTTGGCATAAAATTCTTGCACAATGACTCGCACCCCCGCATTAGGTTGCTCACAAAGCTTCTTCCATTTTCTTCTTTTAATTTCACCCACAATATCAGGGAAGCTATCTTCACCTATATCAAAACCTCTTTCAGGAATAACCACTCTTTTATACTCAAACTTATTGGAAGTTTCCAAAGAAACAAAGTGGTCTTGATCAAAACTTAGACTTGCAGTTGCAGCCTTTCTCTTAGATGCCATTGTACCAATGCTTAAGCCTTTTAAATTCTCTTAAATAGTAGCACAATGATCACTTTGCAATAATAACACACTACCAAATACCTATGAAAATCAATTGAAGCAACACAACTACCCACCACTCAATACTAGGTATGCTCTTTATTTTACAATAAAATTGCTTCCTGTGAAGGCCAACTATAGCTTCCATCCACAAGCTGCTAAAATGAAGTAAGATATGTTCAATCTTTTCACTCAAAGAGTCATTAACTTAGATGGATAGGCTAAGAACACAAGGCAAAATATCTCTTCTAAAACAAACTTGCTCCAAGTAAAAATGGCTACAAATCACTCTCCTCTTGTCTAGAAGTAGCAAGTGTATATTTTTCACTCACAATCTTCTGAAATAAAGCAATTTCATGCACCAAATATCATAGAGACATTTTGTCGAGAACTTGGTGTGCACAAAAATTTTGAGCTTGTAACTATAGTGTTCATGCAACAAAATTTTCCCAAATTTACAAATCACCAACAAGAGTACCAATGCACACTACAAATCCACCAAAGATGCAAAAATGAGAGGAAAGAAACTCACTTGTAGAGTTGTCTTGAGGAGCTTGTGTGATGCACCACCAATAGAGTTGAAGGTTGGAGATGGTAATGGTGGAATTGTGTGATGATTAGGAGAAGGTTAGAGGTGAAAGTGGTTAATAGGGGGAGGAAGATGGTGAGATTTTGGTATTTGCTTTAGAGGTAGGTTGGAGTGTGGAGATGATGGTGTTAGGGAGAGGTTTGAAGAGGAGTTATTTTTGTTTTTGGGAGAGAAGGGAGCCACGACTCCCTTATAATCCTTTTGCTAGCGAGTGGCGCCGCGGCACCAACTCGTGAATATTTTTTTTTTTTGCTACCGTGGTGGCACTGCGGTGCCACAGCCTGGGCAGCAACAATAAAATGGCACTGGAGCGCCATTTTATGGCACCAAGGTTCTGTTCTTGGCGCTCCAAAATGGTGCTGGGGCACAAACTCTTTTTTCCTGCAATTAAGCCCATCCCAACACATCTTCTTCAATTTATTTTCAAATAACTCAATAATGGAAAAACTAAAACTTGAACTTCCAAACTCAAATAACTTAAAAACTTAGGTTGTTTTCCAAATAGTACTTGTTTAACATTACTAGCTTGACAATGCCATTCCTCATTGAGGATTAGCTAAGGTAATCGAAGACTTCTCTCGATCAAATTCTTCTCCCAAGTACTCTTTAAGCCTTTGGCCATTAACTTTGAATCTTCTACTTGAGCTAGCATCTTCAACCTCAATTGCACCATATAGAGAGACATTAACCACTGTGAAAGGACCTGACCACCTTGATTTGAGTTTGCCTGGAAAGAGTTTCAATCGAGAGTTGAAGAGTAAAACTTTCTGTCTTGGTCTGAACTCTTGATTGATAATCTTCTTATCATACCTTCTCTTGACTTGTTCCTTGTACAACTTAGCATTCTCATAAACTTGATTTTGAAACTCATCTATCTCATTAAGTTGTAAGAGGCGTCTTTCTCCGGGTGCTTGCAAATTATAGTTCAACTGCTTGATTGCCTAATAAGCCTTATGCTCCAACTCAACCGAAAGATGGCATGCTTTCCCAAATAGTAGCTTATGAGGAGATGTACCAATTGGAGTCTTGTATGCAGTTCGCTATGCCCATAAAGCATCATCAAGTCTCTTGGACTAATCTTTACGTGTGGGACTTACAGTTTTCTCAAGGATGTGCTTCAATTCCCGGTTAGAAATCTCAGCTTACCCAAGTTTGAGAATGGTAAGCTATTGCAACTCTATGTGTAACCCCATACTTGGCCAGTAGAGCTTCAAAGTACTTGTTATAGAAATGGGAGCCTTCATCACTAATTACTACTCTTGGTATGCCATACTAATTGAAGATGTTCTTCTTGAGGAAGTTGAGCACCACCTTGGAGTCATTGGTAGGCAATGTCATAGCTTTAACCCATTTTGAAATATAGTCTACCGCCACCAATATGTAAAGATTATCAAAGGATGGAATGAATGGCCCCATGAAGTCGATTCCCCATACATCAAATATTTCAACCTCCAAGATAGTGTTGAGGGGTATTTCATTCCTTCTGGAGATGTTACCTATTCGTAGACATATGTCGCACCTTGAAACAAAGAAATAGGCGTCCTTGAAACAGTGATGGCCAATAGATTCTAGATTGTAATACCTTGGCAGCCGTTCTTTCTCCTCTAAAATGACCACTATACTCCAAAGCATGACAATGGCAGAGTATGTCTTCTATCTCCTCTTTTCACACTTACTGCCTAATAATATGGTCAGCACATTGTTTAAAGAAGAAGAGTTCATCCCATAAATAGTACCTCACATCGTGCAAGAACTTCTTCTTTTAGTGATGAGTGAGGTCAAGAGGCATCTGTTTGCACATAAGGTAGTTCACATAATCAGCATACCATGGTACATTATTGTCTAGCATAAAAAGTTGTTCATCCGGAAAGGTTTCATTGATCAACAACTCAACATCTTCATTTTTCTCCCCCTCTAGTCTAGAGAGGTGATCAGGTACTTGATTCTCTGTTCTTTTTCTGTCTTTAACCTCCAAATCAAATTCTTGTAGCAAAAGGACCCATCGAATCATCCGAGGCTTTGCATCCTTCTTGGCAATAAGGTATTTGATTGCTGCATGGTCAATGTATACAATCATCTTCATACTAATCAAATAAGATCTGAATTTGTCAAAAGTAAACACCACAGCAAGTAACTAATTCTCTGTTGTTGTGTAATTGGACTGAGCTTTGTTGAGAGTTTTGCTACCATAATATATGGCATGAAAACATCCTATCTTTTTACTATCTCAAAACAGTGCCAACTGTATAGTCGCTAGCATCACACATTAACTCAAAAGGTAAAGAGTCCATTCTGGTACCATAATGATAAGAGCTGTCACAAGTTTCAGTTTCAAAGTTTCAAAAGCATATAAACAAGTACTATCAAATTTGAATACCTCATCCTTTTCAAGTAGTGTACACAATGGCTTGGTGATTTTGGAGAGTTCCTTAATGAATCTTCGATAAAATCTGGTATGGCCAAGGAAACTTTGAATTCCCTTGATATTGATCAGAGGAGGAAGTATCTCAGTAGTCTCCAACTTGACTTTGTCAACTTCTATACTCTTTTTGGAGATCTTGTGACCAAGTACTACTCTCTCTTGCACCATGAAATAACATTTCTCCCAGTTAAGCACCAAATTTGTATCTTCACAATACTTAAGCACTAATGACAAGTTATCCAAGTACAAATCAAATGAGTCACCAAAAACTGAAAAGTCATCCATAGATACCTCAAGGAATTGCTCCACCATATCCGTAAACATTGATATCATATATCTTTGGAAAGTAGTGGGAGCATTGCACAAATTAAATAGCATCCTTCTGAATGTGAAAGTGGTTAACCTAATGGCATCCTTCTGAATGTGAAAGTAGTTAACTCTTGGTCCTCTGAAGTAATGGCAATCTAGTTATATCTACTATAACCATCCAAGAAGCAGTAGAAGTGGTACCCAACCAATTTATCAAGCATTTGATCGATGAAATGTATAGGGAAATAATCTTTTCGAGTGGCCTTGTTCAGCTTTCAGTATTCCATGCATACTCTCCATCCCGTTACCGTTCTTGTAGGAATTAGTTCATTATTCTTATTGGTGACCACCGTCATTCTTCCCTTCTTTGGAATGCATTGAACTGGACTTACCCAAGAGCCATCTGAAATAGGATAAATGATTTCAGCATCTAACCATTTGATTATCTCCTTTTTCACCACTTCTTTCATAATGGGATTTAGCCTTCATTGATGCTCAATAGAAGTTTTATGATCCTCTTCTAGTAAGATTTTATACATATAAATGGAAGGGCTAATACCTCGAATATTCGTAATTATCCACCCTAAAGCAGCTTTGTGTTGGTCCAAAACTCTCAATAGCTTCTCTTCTTGTAATTCATCTAAATCAGCTGATATGATGACTGGTAGGGTTAACTCTTTACTAAGGAAAGCATACTTCAAATGACTGGGCAATAGTTTAAGCTCAACAATAGGTGAAACCTCGATTCATGGATTGATGGTAGGTTTAGCTTCAGCTGGTCTATCAAGAACTTCAAACTGAATGTTTACTTTGTCAAAGCGATTGAATGTATTTAAGGCATGCAAATATTCCCTAGCTTCTCGTGATACCACACTGCTCCCATTAAGAACTATGTCTTCAAATGGATCTTTCACATAGCTAGTTTCAAAAGTTTCCATAACCAAGTGATCACAAACATCAACTCTATAGCAATCTTCAGGATCATCATTCAGTTTTATGGCCTTGAAAAATATTGAACTTTACCTCTTGATTATCAACTCTCATAATAAGTTCACTTTTTTACTAGTTTAGTTGCTTTGTTTTATTTATCTAAAATCTATATTTAGTTATTAGGATAAAGTTAGGATTGACCAATTTTAATACTTAGCTTAGACTTAGTAATCAATCCTCATAGGTTCGACACTCTTAACTCCTAAATCTATATTACTTGTGACTGTGTATACTTATACGAGAGTGTGTGAATTTATAGTTGTACATTCCAACCAATAGCAAGTTAAGAGATCCAGGGAATTTTATCATTCCTTACCCTATTGGTGAATACTTCAATGGGCGTACCTTATATGATTTGGGAGTAAGTATCAATTTGATGACACTTTCTATCTTCAAGAGACTTGGATTGGGAGAGTCTAGACCAACCATGATAACATTGCAACTAGTAGACTGGTCATTGATATATCCTAGAGGTATTGTGGAAGATGTGCTAGTGAAGGTAGATAAATTCATTTTTCCAGCTGATTTCATTATGCTACTGGATAGGATGATGAGCTTGCAGTTGGCTATCGTCAATTGTTGTTTAATGAGAAGGTTTGAGCTACTGTACTTCCTGCAAGATTCAAACTTCCTATATTAAACACTTTCAATGGGAAGACTGATCTACAGGACTATATGGATCACATTAATGACCTGATGGAACTCTACCGGGTCGATGACATCACATGTTATAGGTGTTTTACTGTAACCCTCACTGTTGCAGCGAAGAAATAGTTTAGAGGACTCCAGGCTGATTAGATCTCATCCTGGTAGCAATTCCGACCATATTCCTAAGACAATTTTAGGCTGCAAAGAATTTCACTGTTCCTTTAATCAGCATGTCTACTATTCGACAAGGTTCAGAAGAAACTCTATGGTCATACCTCAATTGTTTTACCTCAGAGTTAGCAAAAGTCAGCAACATGCCTGAAAGTTGAGTCCTGACTCTAATGATGGCCGAAGTGCAACTAGAGACCAAACTCTGAGAAGAGTTGCTTGAATGAGAATATAGAACCCTCAAAGACTTCTATCAGAGAGTCGGTCGACATCTACGGGTGGAGTCTTCTCGAAAAAATCTTCATAAGACGAAGAATAGAGAAGGAAAAGACACAACCAAGGATGCGACCACTAGTACCAACAACAACAATAATAATAAGTTGAAAAAGAGGAGGAAGAACGAGCAATTGATTGAGAAGCAGTCTGAACCAAAGAAGCATGAGATTCTAAGAGCTCCATTACAATTTAACAATTATACAGAGCTAAGTGCATCCATTGGTCATATCTATGTAGTCATGAATCAGCAGGAGCAGTATCGCAGGCCAAAGCCAATAGAGCGAGATAAGACAAAACACGATCCAAACAAGTTTTGTCAATATCATAATGATATTGGACACAAAACTAACGATTATTATGCCCTAAAAGATGAAATTGAGGGGCCAATTAGAGAAGGATGGCTACAGCAATATGTGAGATAGAATGGTGGAGCGAGAGAAGAAAACCAACAGCGATATCCAGAAGTCCAGCGTGAAGTGTGAACTATCTTTGGAGGCCTGCATGTTGGTAGAGATTCGAGGAGAGCGCAGGATTGGTATGCACAGGAAGCTCAACAATAACCATTAACTAATGTGAAGCACCTCAAGCAGCATCTACAGAAGCTTCGACGCATTCCAGACATATATATCACTTTCACAGAGTAGGATGCAATGGAGGTCCATTACCCGTATAATGATGCATTCATTAAAAAATCAAATGTGGTAGCACAAAGTTGTAGCAAGTATTAGTTGTGGCATCATGTACTATGATACATATTAAAAGATAGGGTTGATTGATAGTGATCTAAAACTCGCTGTCACTCCACTCTATAGAGTTATAGTAGATAATATAATGCTGAAAAGCATGATTGAGTTAATGGTGAGTGTTGGAACTTATCTAAGAGTTTCAACAGTGATGACCTAATTTTTAGTGGTTGATTGTCCATTCGTATTTAATGCTGTGTTGGGAAAACCGAGTCTGAGAGAACTATGACCTGTTACTTTAATTTATCATCTCACCATGAAGTTCCCAACTTAACACGGGGTAGGCGAAGTAGGAAGTAACTAATATGATGTGTGGTCTTGTCACAACAATTCTTTGAAGCTCACAACACGAGAAATAACACCTCGCACAATGATGGTCCAGCATATAAGGGAAACGTCAATCAAAGGCCTTGATCCATGAGAAATCGATGAAAAGGTCAAGACTGGACCAATCGAGTACTTGGAAAATCTATCAATTGATGAGAAAGAACCTTCGAAGGTGTTCAGAATCAGAGTGAAGCTTCAGGAGCCTTTAACGAGCTGCGCTAATCGAATTCTTAAAAGCGAATCTGGATGTCTTCGCATGGCAATATTCGGATATGGTGGAGATTGATCCGAATGTCATACGTCATCGCCTTAATATTGATACAACAAAGAAACCCGTGTGATAAAAAAGAAGTGCAATGGATCTAAAGTGTTATATCACATTAAAAGTTGAAGTTAAGAAACTGCTCGAAATTGGTTTTATCAAGGAGTCTTTTTACCCAAAGTGGCTCGCAAATCTAGTTTTGATGAAGAAACCTAATGGAAAGTGAAAAACATGTATTGATTTCACAGATATTAGTAAAGCATGCCCAAAAGATATTTTTCTACTTCTAAGAATCGATCAGTTTATAGATACGAAGTCTGGATATGAATTACTAAGTTTTACGAATGCAAATTCTGGATACAACTAAATTCTTATGTACGAGCTTGATGAGGAGCATGCCTCATTCATTATTGATCGAAGGTTGTATTTTTACGAGAAGATGTCGTTCAGAATCATCAACACAGGAGTAATTTATCAGGGTCTTGTCAATATGAAGTTCACCAAACAAATTGACAAGACAATGGTAGTGTATATTGATGATATGTTGGTTAAGTCAAAAGAAGCTGTAGATCATGTCACACACTTTGATGATATGGTCAAGATTCTTTGGAAATACTAGATGAAATTAAACCCCCAGAAGTATGCGTTTGGAGTAGGATCGGGGAAATTTCTCGGGTTTATGGTTAATCAACGGGGTATTAAAGCTAATCCTCAGAAGATTCAAGCACTAACTGATATGCAATCACCTTGCAGGCCAAAAGATATATAGAGTTTGAAAAAAAAGTAGCCGCACTGAGTTGATTTGTATCTAGATCGACCGATTGATGTCAAGCATTCTTTGAAGTGTTGAAGAGTTTGAGGAAGTTCGAGTGGACTGAGAAGTACGAACAAGCGTTCCAAGATTTGAAGAAACACTTGGGCTCTCCTCCACTCTTATCAAAACCAAAGCCCAGGAAAAAACTATTCTCGTACCTCACTGTTTCTAAGTATGCGACAAGTGCTACTTTGATTCGAGAAGAAGAAACTATACAGCGACTTGTATATTATATGAGCAAAAGACTGCGCTTTAGCCAAACTAGCTTCGACGAAAGATACAGAATTACTAAAAATGGTTCCTCTTGAATTCGTCGTGAAACCCAGTATTGAGGCAGAGCCTCAAGTAACCATGCCCATTGATTAGAAGCTGTCATGGATGGATCCTATAATCAGGAAGATGCGAAGCGACTTCGAATGAAGATTACTCACTACATTATTCATGATGGGAAGCTTTATCCAATGAGTTTTAGCTCGCTATTATTGTTATATATTGATGGAAAAAAAGTACTCTATATTATGAGAGAGATTCATGAGAGGATATGCAGAAATCATTCTAAGGGGTAGGTACTTACAAAGAAAGCTCTCAGGTAAAGATATTTGAACTTCTTGGAGATATGTGATACCTTTAAGCACAATGGGGTGAGTGATGATTCCATTCATTTACGTTTGTTCCCGCTCTCTTTGAGGGACAAAGTAGAGAAATGGCTGAATGCTCTACCTTCGGGATCCATCACCACATGGGATGAATTAGCTAATAGGTTCCTTACCAAGTTCTTCCCTCCTACCAAGACAACTAAGTTGAAGAATGATATTACTTTATTTGTGCAGTTTGATAATAAGTATTTATATGAAGCTTAAGAGTGCTGCAAGGAGCTAATGAGAAAGTGTCCTCATTATGTGATCTCCAAATGGCTCCTGGTTCAGACTTTCGAAAATAGTTTGATGGGGCATTTGAGAACTATAGTTGATGCAGCAGCTGGTGGTACTCTAATGGGTAAATCTTCTGATGAAGCTTTTGATCTGTTAGAGGTGATGACTGCCAATAACTACTAATGGCCTTTAGAAAGAGTCAATCCAAAGAGAACAGCTAGTATTAATGAGACGGAAGCTATTTTAATATTGGCTGCCCAAGTCAATTTCTTGACCAAGAAACTTGATTCTATGGTGGTTCATAGAGTTTATGCTATGCATAGTTCGATCGGGGTTTGTGAGCAATGCGGTGTGGTAATGAGAAAATACGTTTAGTCATTGGAAATAAACGCCCGAAACCAAATTAATATTTATAATTACCTCCTATTAACTAACCTAGCAAGTCTAGTAAAACTTAGAATTAACTAGTATAGCGGCAAGAAGGGTCGATCC